>BDDA01000273.1:7219-21291 GCA_001662385.1 Chlamydomonas asymmetrica | reverse complement strand
GGGGGGGGGGGGGGGGGGGGGGGGGGGGGGGGGGGGCCGGCATTCAGGCAGGTCGGCTGAGCGGCGGTACCTACACCATGCAGAATGCCACCGCTGAATGCATATGCCAAGAAAGCAGTGAAGCACGATGATGTTGCCACAGGAGACGCAAACAGGGGCGAAGCAAACCTCTGTTGCCACTTTGGCAGGGCAACTCAGCGTACGGCACGCAGTCGTCCATGATGCTGGCGCACCTCACAAGGCAGACCATGCACCTGGAGGCAAGCATCCCCAGAGCTGCATGCCCCCGTGGTGGTGTACTGCACACACAGCGACGACGTCGACGCGGGCGCAGCGTCAGCATCTGCTGCCGTCGGCCTGCCGCCGCCCGCATGCGCTCCACCCCCGTCACCGCCAACACCATTGCGAGGCCCTCCTCTGCCATTGCTGTCGCCAGGATGGCCAGAGGCTGCATCATCCCTGCACCTTGCGTGCCAGCCCGCACCACCACCGCTGCCGTTTGCCGTGTGGGCGCCCTGCCACTCCGCGGCTGCATCACCATCACCGCCTGCTGCGTAGCACCCTGCGCCTTGCTCCGCATCGTCACCCTCATCATCAGGGTCATAATACTGCTCGTCCTGCTGCCCATCATAATCATCACCATCATTGCCGACGTTGCCGGCGCTGCCGGCTGCGGCCGCTGCTGCTGCAGCGGCGGCGGCGGTGGCACGCCTGCGCCTGCCTGCGGGTCCCAGCGGATCCCCGTAGCGCTGCTGCAGGATGAACTGCTCCTCTATGAGCCCCAGATCGTCATCTATAACCAGCAGACCCACGCGCTGCACCTCCTGCACCAGACTGATGACGTCATCACCCCCCGCCGCCGGCGCAGCGTTTCCCCCGTCAGCCCCTGCTACGCCGTCTTCCCCTTCGTCTTCGTATCCCTCCTCGTGAGATGCATCTCGGCATGCTGCTGCTGGCACGCGCCACGCGCCCACGGGCGGCGCTGGGGTGGTGCCAGTAGCCGAAGGGTGCGTCGAGCTGGAAGGCGCGGTGCGGCTGCTGCTGCTGCTGCTGGCAGCGGCGGCGCCGCTGGTGGCGCTGGCGGCAGCGTGGGCGGGCGCTGCAGGCCGCTGGTGGCTCGCAGGTGCGGCTGGGGCTTGCTGGTGGGCGCTGCTGCGTGCCCCTGCACCCCAGGAGGGGCGTACGTGGTCATAGCGACACCCGTCGCCATACGCGCAGTGGCCGGCTAGGTAGTAGCGGCAGACCTGTCATCCAGGGTTGAGAACAGGAAACGCATCTTCAAGCAGGAACGTGTGTGGTGTGGCTTGTTGCCAACTGCAAGCTGTGGAGTGCAAGGTTCAGGAGCGTCGCTTGACCCGGCGCGCGACGGCGCGGTTTACCTGTGACGTCTGATTCGCTCGGTCATGGCTGAACTGACACTGTGTCCCAAACTTGCAAGCTCCATGAAGAAAGTACTTGCACAGTACTCTCGACCTGTTAGCAACGACACGTGAGCAGGTGGCAGCACTGCTGAGTGGCGGCACTGCGGGCGGGCTCAGAAACACCGTCCGTAATCCGTCCGTATTGCACCCAGTAAAGCAACTCTCACTTTTCAATGTCCATAGAGCTCCGCACTATATTGTAGGAGCCACTTGTATGTGGCAGAACGATGAACTGTTGTGTGCGGACTGCCGGTACGCTTGACGGCAAAGCACAGCACCTTGTCTGGCAATGCAATGGACACGAGCGGTGACAGTAGATTGACTGCATACGGCTTTGGATGTTGCAAAACTGTCTGAGGACACCCCAAACCCGAAAAACTGGGGAGCCCATGGATTTGCCACTTCCCTGGAGCTCATGGGCACACAGCTTTGGGCCTGTGAAGAGGGGCGAGACGCCCACAGGTCTCTCTCTTTCGGTGGGCCCAGCTGCCACTTTTGGTGCGTTTTGCTGTTGTTTCTCTGCGTTCAGTCTGTTTGCGCTTTGTGCAGTGCTTGAGCGCAGAGAAGGAACAGTCGTTGTGTGCTCACTGTCTGCAGACAAGAGCGAGTCAAAATGCCTGCCGGTCAGGGTCTCCGCGGTCGCACTAGGCACTTGTTCCAGAGGGGCTTCCGCGCCCATGGTTTTATTCACCTGTCGACGTACCTGCGCACCTACAAGATTGGTGACTATATTGACATCAAAGTGAACGGTGCCATCCACAAGGTGGGTAGGCTCCTGTCAGTCTCCCCCATTTCCTCTCTATTTTCTGGAGGTCCCTGCTGCTGGAGCAGCGGCATGCTGCGGAGCAGCGGCGGCGTACGCAGCCAGCGGAGTGCATAGCAGCAGCCGTTTCCCGTGCCTCGTGCGTGGTGCACGGAGCTCAACAATACAGGCAGCCTGGTCAGCTGCTGCAGAGCAACTGCCGTGTCCTTCTGTTCAGCAAAGCTGGACTGTTGAAGCAGCAACACGGCGCTGGCTTTTGCGTGCAGCCGCACTGTGGCTGCTGGTGCCGCCTTCTGCAGAAACGCTGGGCAGACATGACTCTGTTCCGACGAGTGCCAGGTCCTCCTGACATAGCTTTCCGTCGGGTCATGTGATTTGCTTACTGCAGGGTATGCCCCACAAGTGGTACCAGGGTAAGACCGGTATCGTGTGGAACGTCACCAAGCGCGCTATCGGTGTTGAGATCAACAAGCGGGTGAGCAGCCGACACAGCAGTGCAAAGCAAACGTCACCGTTCTGGCAAGGCCAGGGGGTGACCAGTACACCCCATGCTTCTTCGTACAAGCACCTGTGCCGCGGCAGCAAGCGTGATATTTGGCGCAGCTGGCGCTTACCTGGGTCAAGGACCTGGCAAAGTATGGTCAACCGTGTATCCCTGCACGCCACTGCTGTTCTGTAGGTTGGCACCAGGATTATCAGGAAGCGCATTCACGTGCGTGTCGAGCACGTGCAGCCGTCACGCTGCCGTGAGGATTTCCTCAAGCGTCGCGCTGAGAACGATGTCAAGAAGCACGATGCTAAGGTCAAGGGAGGTGAGGCTTGATAACGTTCCGATTCGTCTGCGCTGCTGCTTTGTTGCGGCGACGAATCGCACAGCGGAAAATGGGGTTTGCCGTGTCCGCGGAAAGTTATGATAACAGGGGGCCTCTAGTGTAGCTTGGCCGGAATAAAACCAGCTTGGGTGCTTGATGATTCCGATACGGCTTGCAGAGAAGATGCCGACCACCAAGCGCGCCACCAAGGGCCCTCGCGCTGAGCCTCTGAGCGTGTACCCTGAGGCGTTGTCGACCATCACTGCCATCCCCTACGATATCATCAAGGAGGGTATCCTGGGTTAAGGTGAGGTTTGTGTCCTGATTCTGCTCAGTGGTGCTGCCTTGCCGTGCTGCCACTACAACCTTCGTCCAACAAGTGTGTTCGCCTGTGCCCTGCCCTGCACCTGTTTGCAGATGTTCCCCTTCGCTGCCTGTAACACAAAAATACACTGTGCCGGTCAGCCTCAGTGTGAGGTCCTTGCTGTGGTGCAAGCACACCAGCGACAGTAGCAGCACAGTCTTGGCGCTTACAGCGGTATACGTGCACACTGGGCAGGACGCGCAGGCTTGCAGCGCCTTTCAGTTTCAAGGTCATACCAGCAGCTCAGCAGGCAGGCACTTGGAGCATGGTGGCGAGGGCAGTCCCAGCTAGCTGCAATTGGCGTCTGCCACGCCCCATACGCCGTCGTGCTGTACACAGAAGTAGCAGTATGCTGGCGGCAGGTTAGGGGAGAAGATCACCTGGAGCAGCAGGCAGGCAGAGCAGCATGTCACTGGCAAGCCAGCAGCATCGTGTTCGTCATGTGGCTGGTTGTTACTTGTTAGCTTTGCGGTGCAGTGGACATATACCGGTGCAGCAGCTTGCACTTGCAGCCGCAGCAGCCTGACGGTGCACACCGTACCTGGAGGCTGCGCACGCGGCCTTGCTCATGCCTGGCAGCAAAGAGGCGAGTGTTGACGCAGTGTGCCCACGCCAAGCCCAGTGCTGGGGCGACACGCCGGCCGGATGTTACCATTTGCATGTGCTGAGGCACTGTCATGTCTGGGAGGGCCTGCGGAATTGCGGCAGGATGTGTATCACCAAAATAATCCCGTCCCTGCGGCAGGATGTGTGTCACCAAAGGAATCCCGTCCCAGTGGTGCATGCTGCTCCGCACATGACTACATGAGATTTGGTGCCGGCACTGGCACATTAGCAACAGCGATGTGGATTTGCCAAGTGATGCAACTGCAGCATTGTTCCACAGGACAGGACGCCACAATCAGAACTCCACTGACCGCTGTGCTCGGTGTGGCACTGTTGAAGTCGTCGCTGACTTGATTGACAACTAGGACAGCAAGACCATACTGATCTGCAAGGCGCTGCATGTGCCAAGGCGTAAGCACAAGGGTCAAACTGTTAGGGTGGGCATTTTCGAAACTGCATTTTGGCTGCATTGTGAGTAAGGCGTGCTTGTCACCTTAAGTGTTGCGGAAAGCTGGAATAGTTGACAAGCTCGCTGCTGAAAGTGCTCCGCCTGTGAGTGGGAAGTGTTTTCGATGGGTCAGCCTGCCAACTGCTCGTGCATGGTATGGGATTTGCACCAGATAGACAGTCCAACATACCCCAGGTTTATCTCCAACATCTCGGAAGAGGCTGGCCACGGAGTCAATGACGAGCAGCCGAATCTGCAAACAGCGAAGCCAGCAAGTAACGTGGCTACGCACCATGTGGGGGCAATCGCATGTAGCACCAAACACCTACAAAACATCGTCCCACTGACCTGGCGTATCTCCACATCTAGCTTGTGGCGTTCCAGCTCTGCCTCCAAGGCAGGTAAGGCAGCCAGTATGGCCTCGGGTGTACGCACACTATGCGTTAAAACATTTGCTAGCGATACGGATGGGTTGCTGCGATCAAGCAAGTGCAAAAAGCAGAAAGTGAAGTAACATACGACTCTTCGTTGCCTCCTACTGCACGTTGATTTGACTTGAGCTGCTGGCACTTACCTGGCAAAGCGTTGTTCGAAAATTGCCATCAAGCGTGAGACGGGCGTGTCACCCTCGGTGTAAAAATACCTGTTCCAAGGCGTTTAAAGCTTCATGCTGTAAGATTTGATTTGCACACACAAGCCGCACACTGATTTTAGAAGCGTTAGTTGTCTTGAGCGCCACTTACATAGCCTTCGCAGCCAACCCGCCATGCTCCACGGACAGCTGCACAGTGAGCAGCGCCTGAAGTGCAAGCTGCGACTTGGCTGCTGATGCCTCTCCTGCACATACAGATGCGCATAAACACGGTTGACACAGTATTACGGACGTGCCAGCACCTGGCCCGGTTTCTTGCCCTTACCGGTCAATTCTGTGACGCAGCCGCAGGCCAGCCCTCCTCGGAGAAGCCCATTTAAGACAGGACAGCCTAAGCCGACCTTAAGAGGCTCAATAGCAATCAGATTGCGGGGCTGGGGCACGAGCATCTCAGTCGCGTGTCGAGTGTGTCAGCCACAGCGCACTTGCGTGGCCTGCTATGTATTACGAGCGGTCAACACTAGGTCAAGGCTGCAAGTTTTTGAACTCTACATGCTACACATGCTGTAACACAGAGCATGCTTTGAGGGTGGGTACCAGAGGTTGACGTCAGCATGCGAGAAAGTCTCGGGACGAAGGCACGAAGGCCAGGGGCGTGAATCGAAAACAATGTGTCCTGTAGTGCCGAACATAACCCAGAGTGCCTGGACATATCAACTATGTTAAATCACTGACAGGTCCTTTGGCCTTTACTCTTTAGCGCGCGTGGTTGGGGTACCCATGGTGCCCACCAGTGTGACCCTGATAACCTTTGCAGTCCTGCTATTAGTGCCGCTTGCAGCGTGCTCCTGGTGGAGCGCTAGTCAGACGCAGCAAAGCCACGCGGGGGACTCTAGCGTTTCGGTGCGTTTTGCAAAAGAGCTGCTACGTGTTTTGTGTGCAAGCCTTATGCTCCCCCAAACCCTTACAACGTGTGTTGTCGTGTGTTGCAGCAAGCACAGAGAAGGCTGCAACAACAACATGGCTTTCCTGTACGGCGCCTTGGACTAACGTTGCCACCGCCAAAATACGCACGCGACATCACTCCAGACAGTGCGTTTCCTGGTTGAAGCAGTTCCTCCTCTCCAACTTCAGGCACAAGTTCAGCTACACTATCTTACATCAACTAACTAACCCTGTCTGTGCAGGCTTGAGCGACACACTTGGAGGAGAGGCACCGTCAGCTGCTGCAGGCAAGCCGCTTTCCTGCAATCAAAATAATGGACATCGCGGTTGCGCAAGGACCATACATCACCTGCCTAGCTAAAGCACGACCGTCTTGGACTTGCATGTGCTGTTCTGCAGACAAGCGATTCCCACACCGGAAGCGCTGCCGACACGCACGTGGCACCTGGTGCGGAGGGTACTATCGGCAGGAGCCATTGAAGGCTGTGCCAGTACCCCGGGGCAGCAAGGAATGCCCAAACAAGTGCAGGTTAGCACACGGGCTGGGCTGTCACTGATGCGTACAGCGCCAGGCAGGCTCGCGCACATGCCAGTGTGTCACAGCCTTCACTCGCCACTTTGCCTCCACAGTGTGCGAGGCATGCCATATCATAATCTTTCTGCACAACAAACCTCTCATGTGTCATGCATGTGCGTGCATGCGTCAGCGCATGCATGCATGCAGCCGTTCTGTACTGATAGCACTGATATGCAGCATGCCCTCACCGCTCGGCTCTCACATGGCGCCGTGCATGGTTGGCATACCATGGAAGAGAGGCCAACCTGACCGGCAGACTGTCTTGCACATGCCATAATGCACCCTCATCGTCCTGGCCTAACAGCCTCTGAGCCCACCGCAGCAACACAGGTAACAGGCGCACGTCAGACATACGCTCAGGGCACTTGCAAAGACACGACATTGCCACCAGTGCAGCTGCAGCCGCCTGCTGCGCCGATGTGCAAAACACGGAAGCATGGGGTGGTGCAAGCACGCTCACCAGTCACCACCATGCACGTCCCAGCCCGCATAGTGTGCTTGGCTGCAGCCTTACGGGTCATTTCATCATTTGTCAAAAGTGACTCATAACTCATGACTCACAGCTGTGCCATGTGCTGCTGCTGGCGATATGGCTGCGCGCGCACAGTGGCTGGGGCAACTGCGACTACGACTCAGGGATCTGCTATTGCCCCGCAGGTAGGTGTGTCACCGAGTATGCTCCCCCTCTCATTCTAAATCATTCGGAGAAACGGTACATAGACACATCGTATATGCTGCGACGCAATCACCGCACGGTCATGGCAGCGCGGCGGGTACCCAGGTTTGCCTGGGATCGCATGCTCAGATGTGTGTGGCCCGGATGGCCGGGCCAGCCACATCTGGACGCTGCATGCGCTCCTTGGCGGAAGAGCACCGCGTCGCATCCTGCCACCTTGAGTGCGGGTGGATGTGTTCCCGGTGTCAATCGTCAAAAAGCATCTGTTGTGCGCTGAGCGTTCAACGGCCTCATTGCACGGCAATCAGCAGTCGGCACTTTTCAGCGTGCGCAGGCGCATGCGATGGTGCAACATCAAAGCACATGCCCTGCCTTAACAAGAACAACCTGGCACAGGATGCGGCATGCTGCTGCAGGATGGCTTCCCGCCAGCTGGCTTCCCCGCTTCCAGTGACTCAACCGCTGTGGAATGCCATTGATGGGACGACGGCCTCACCGGCTGCCTCATAGGCAAAAACTTCCATGCGTATGCTTATGTCTGTATCTGGCTCAACGTGCAAACGACCGCACAGCGGTAGCGGCACATGAGACCCATGTCGGACCTGCATTCCATTATGTGCTTGCCTGAGAAAAATGTATGTGCCTAATCAATGGCGTGACCCTCACGGCACCTGCAGGGCGGGGCGGGCCGGACTGCGGCTCCGAGCAGAAGCGGCCGTGCTCTAACGCGCACCGTGAGCCCGACACCAACCAGACGGAGCCCCACGTGAGTGCCATGCAGCCGTCACGTGTGCAGCCTTCACCTACCTGCCTGCTTCCGCCCCCATCGCTGCACTCAACGCACCGCACCTACCTCACCAATCACCAGGCTGTCATACACTCATATAACGGCCGCTTGCGTTCTAGCTCCTGGACTCGGACAGCAGCCGCCGGTCCCCACAGCCTGGCCCAGCAGCGAAGCAGCAGCGCTATTGGTTGTGGGCCATGGGGAAACGTTCCGCCCTAGCTGGTCTTGAGGCACACACGCGCCTGGGCCCCCGTTACCTTAATCGGACTGCCCCCCTCATCAGCATGTTCGCCAGCATGTTCAGTGCAACTCATGCTAGGCTGCCTGGCTTGGGTGGCACGCGTTGGGCCAGTGACGTGGCGGGGGCGACCTTCAGGGCCTAGCACATGCACGTATGCGTACACGAGCTCATAAGTTGATACATACTTACACGCATGATTCTTGCGGCCATGCGCTCTCGCCCATGTGGGTCATTGCGTGACTGCGACCTGGGGCTTGACGGTGCTGGCGTTCTTGCAGCGCCTTCGCCCATCATTGCTGGTTGTTAGGGTATTGGCCAGCCGTGCACACTAAGTGTGCTCTCATGGCTATGCAGCTGCTTGGTACTGCAAGATCGTGCTGCCCACCTGCCACGTGTGTCATCGCGGTGCTGCGTACAGAACTCGGTGGACCCCGTCACGCACTTTGACAAGGACCTGCGTAAGAAGGGCTGGACGGCATCCCGCTGCGCAGGTGCGTGCGCTACACTGGTGTGTGCTCACGCTGTTCATTCCACTACTGGGGTTGCGCACTGCCTTCTAAGTCTTTCTGCTTTGGTTGTATGGCTGTGTCCCAGTGCTTGGATATGTGCATGGGTTGTTTGGGTGGTTGGAGTGTAGTGGCGCCTGCAAGAGCAACAGGCCGGGCCAGGATACGGGCCCCGCCTGGGGTCAACAATCGGCTACACATCTGAGGGCTGGGTAGCTAGCTCTGTTGCCCAGCAGCCATGGACTTGCTGCTGACCAGCATCATACACTCATACGTGTGGTGGGGTGCGGGAGGACCAGCGCCCTCATGCTGACCAGGTTGAGCGCACGCACGCCAGACGCCGACGTTTGAACTGCGTTCTTACATTGCAACACGGGTTTGAGGGTCCAGCAATGCGGACACTGTAGATCCTATGTGTCGATGCATAAGGGGTTGTGCAAGCGTCTACCCTGTCAGGAGGGTGTGGTGTATCCTGACTTCTTGGGCCTTGAAGCTTTGTCTGCGCCGTACACGCCCGTTCAGGAATCGGTACGCTGTCAGCGACACTCGGCAGCGTGAGCGCTGCTGCAGCCTAGGCAGGAACATGCATGAAGCGCCAACAGGCCGTGCTGCGCACTGCTACACAGTGGCATGGCATGCTGCGGTGTGGCGTGGTGTGGCCCTGTGTCCATGTATGCATCACCGGCAGGCGCTGACCCCAGCAGGCTGCATGTGCTGTCGTCCCCACTGCCTTGCACGCAGGGTACTGCGATGACGACATCGCCTCATGTTGGTGCGGCGAGGGCAAGGTGAGGACTGCATGCATGTCTGCTGCTGGTATGCTCCTCAGCTGCATCGAATCGCTGAAAGCCCGTGACCGGCCCTGCGCGTACGCGGTAACGTATCGACCCTGCTTGCACCAGCGTATTGCGCTACGCTGCTTCCCGACTCACTTTGCCATGGTGCCACTGCTTGTACTGCTTGTACTGCCACTGTACCGCTGCTGTACCGCAGTACCGGCACATCCCTGCACCCAAGGGATCGCCGCCCTGGACGCCACCCGTGCAGCAGGGGCGAGGGCTGATTGACTCCTGCCAGCCGTCACATGTGAGCGCCACCCACCCACGTCAACGTGCTCGCCTGCCTGTCCGCATGCAGCATGGCCAGCTCTGCATATGCTGCAGTATCACATATGCAGAGCTATGCTTGAGGACCTACAATACACCAGTCTACTGCCCCCACGCAGTATTAGGTGGTTAGGTTACGATGCACTTCTGCCGCTTCTGGCAGTGTGTTGTGTGCATGCATGTGTGCAATGCGATGTGCATGGGGCGTGGGGAATAAAATCAACAACAAGTGGCATTTGGCTTGTGCGTGGCTGTGCGCATTCGCAGGATCGGGAGGGGTTCCGGCTGCCCTGGTCGGGCATGCATGCGACCTGGGAGCAGCTGTACGGGCCGCGCGGCTGGTGCATGGCGGAGCAGCCCGTGCTGCGCTGCACGTGCGCGCTGGACGGCATCTGGGGCGACGCGTGCGAGAAGCGCTACGAGGCCTTCTGCCTCAACCAGTGCGGCGGGCATGGCGAGTGTTACCTGGGCTACTGCAGGCGAGTCTTATGTACTGATGCTGTGTTGCATCAGGAGCGTGTCGGCCAAACAGCCCATGCTTTGCCCCCAGATGGGGATCAGACGGCCAGGAAAGGTCAGGTGCAGGCGAGTGTTACCTTGGCTACTGCAGGCGTGTGCAACGCCATGCATCCTGTGTCCCATCATCACGCCCCGCACCACACTGCACTGCAGGTGCCACGAGGGCTGGTACGGCCAGGACTGCTCGCGCAAGAAGGCGGGGCTGCCGATGGAGCCCAGTGAGTGGCCTGATACGGGGCAGGGGCGCTGGCTTAGCAGCAGCCCACCAGTGCACGCAGTTTGTGTGCTTCCCTGGGGGCTCAACCGCAAATGGGTGCTTTTATGTATACGTGCAGGTGGTATGCGTGTATGTATAGTCATGTATGTATGCGACCATGCGTGCATGAGGGACTCAAAATTTCCTGGCTCCCAGGTGTGGGTTTGCAGTCCTGTAACTTCTATGCAACGCTGCTGGCGCTCACTGGCAGCGTGGCCACATGCAGTGCCTGCACACGTGCGCTGGCTGCTGCAACCCGCCCTCCTGGTCTAAAGCGCATCAAGCACGCATTGCATACGGCTTGTTCCAGACTCACGCATTCAGGCGTGTGTGTTTACTGTTTAGGACTATTTGGTTCCCATGGAGCCATGCAGTGTGCGTTCCGTGGGGCCGTGCAGTGTTCTTATGCGTGAGGCATGTGTGTGTGCCTGTGCACCGCGCATCAGGCCTGGTTGAGGACCGCCCCTGGCTGAAGGACACGGTGGAGCTGCCGCCCGCAGCGCAGCCCACGCCCGCGCCCGGCGCCACGCGCCTGCGGCCCCTCATCTATGTATACGACATGAACCCCAACTACACCACACGGATGCTGCAGTACCGCGCCACCGCGTGAGTGAGGCATGAACGGCCGGGGAGGCGCTGAGCTCGCTTGGCTTCACCACAAAGCCTCCTTTGACTCACCACCCTCCTATTCAGCCCCACCACCACCTGCTGACGAATGCGGAATGCCACTTGGCTTAGCCTCGAATGGTCATAGTTGTCGTCATCATCATCCTCTGCTGCTGCTGCTGCTGCTGCTGCCGCCGCAGTGACCCCTGCACGTTCCGCCGCTTCTCCCCCCAGAACGAATCCTTCCTGCTAGCCATGACGTACAGCATAGAGCCATACCTGCATGAGGCGCTCGTGCAGAGCAAGCACAGGTAGGCAAGGTGGTGCAGGTGATGCGGGCGGAGGAGAGACGGAGGCCGAGGCTGAGGCGCATGACATGACACATGCATCCAAACCTGCATCCTAGATCCCCAACTCATGATACCATAGGTGCGCATTCAGAAGAGTCCATCATAGGTGTCTATCTTGCATTTCCACCGTGAAATTCACTGTCTTTGTTGGCTAGTGCTAGAGGGCAGTCATGGCCAGGCCGCGAACTGCAGCGGGGGTTTGAGCCAGCAGTGCCCGCGCCAACCCACATCCCCGGCCCCGAGCGTGGAGCGGTGGCGGGGAGCCGGGAGGGTGGGGGGCGCACCAGTTTCATGCGGGCAGCGCGTATAGGGTAAGCCCGTGAGCATTTGTACGGCATGCATTTGAAAGAGGGCCTGACTGGCCCTGTGGCCACCAGGTGCGAGGGACAAGCTATGCGTGTGCTATCCCGCCCCCTGCACGGTCAGTCCCTCCCATATGATGCACGAAGCGTGCCACCACCACTGCATGCATTCATGAAGTACTGCATGTATGCAGCATGCATCCAAACGATCGTCACGTAGTGTTTGTAGACTGCATGCGCCTTGTCATGCTCCTTTGTATGATTGTGTACTGCACTTGTGCTGCACACGTGTACTGCGTGTACTGCATGCAGAACGTACGATCCTGAGGAGGCTGACTTCTTCTACGTGCCTATGTGAGTGGATCAGTGGATTATGCAAGCCTTGTATATAAAAGCCAAATATAGCTTTGAATTCATAACAGCCTGCAGGGAGGCTGCATGATGAGCTTCATAGCCAGCGCTCCTGTGAGTAGCCCTGCCACACGTACAGTATTTGATTGACACCTGAACCTGTCGCGTCATTTTTGCTTTTCACCGAGGCAAATTGCTTTCCTCACTTCCTCCTCCGCTTCCTCCACACCTGGCAGGTACGTCACGTGCTACATATGGCCCATCTTAGGATTTGCAGACACGCCTTGGTGGTATGCGCCATCAGGTGAGCGACTGCGTTTGCACCGCATGCCATGTGGGCAACTGCAATGCGAGCAGGACTCTGCAGCCCGAGTAGCTGCATCACTGCACAGGCCAGGCACAGCACCTGCATCCATGCGTGCATTGCTTGGACCGTATACGGTACTGGTCAGCCTGCCGTTTATGCCACC
Organism: Chlamydomonas asymmetrica; assembly: GCA_001662385.1. Lineage (NCBI taxonomy): Eukaryota > Viridiplantae > Chlorophyta > Chlorophyceae > Chlamydomonadales > Chlamydomonadaceae > Chlamydomonas > Chlamydomonas asymmetrica. The sequence continues at coordinate 8,593 of BDDA01000273.1, read as the reverse complement.
AATATTGATCCTGTTGTACCGCATGAGCATGAAAGCCGACCTGAAGTTGGCATGCAAGGCCAGCTTGTGTAGTGCACAATGCACTTCTCAGTTCATGTATGCCTTTGTATGGGCCGAGTAACCATGTTTGGCTGTGCCACTATGATTCACCATGCGTCACTGCAGCGCACCTGCGGCCGATGCACGCCGCCAACATGATGGTGGAGGCGCTGCGCTGGCTGCAGGCCACCTTCCCCTGGTGGCAGCGGCGCGGGGGGCGAGACCACATCTGGCTCATGGCGCATGACGAGGGCGCATGCTGGATGCCAACAGGTGTGCGTGTGTGCGGGGTGGGGTGTGGGGGGTTGGGGTGTGGGGTAAGCTGATGAGTTCCCCCTGCTGCATGCATGCTGCCATACAATTACAGGCATGCACAGCGGATGTACATACCCGGTGTGTGTGCATGTAGTGCCATTGGGGGCGCCCATACAGGCAGGTGAGGGTGCTTGAGTAGCACCTGGATAAATGGCTTCTCCCCAAGCCACGCAGCGACCGCACGGCTCAGGCACAGATCACTCAGCCTGTGCACGTCACTGCACGCTCGTGTGGGCTGTGCTGGATGCCGCGCCTGCGCTGCCGCATGCATGCTGCAGCTCACAGATGTTTCACGTGACTGCATCCGCGCTCTACACAATGCGGCGTGCGTGCAGCCAATCATTGCTGCATGTGAGGCATCCTTACACAGTTCCATTTAGTATTGTAGCGCCCTGATGCGGCGGGTGCTGGACCCGCTGCTGCTGACGCTCTTGCGCTGCTGCTGATGATGACGATGATGATGACGCTGACGCTGACGCCGACGCTGCTGATGCTGACGCTGTGGTTTCTGTGCAGAGATCTTCAATGCATCCATCGTGTTGACGCATTGGGGCTTCACAGGATCTAACGCCAAGAGCGGGACTGCATTCACGCAGGTGCGCCCACTCGTCATCCGCTCGCCGCATGCCTTACAGCATCGCGTATTCCCGTGCACAGCATGAGTGGTAAGCCTGCGAGCTACAGCTTGGTCCCCTTGGCGCTTGGTGCAAGCTATCCAGCCGCATCTGACGCTTAGGCATCAGATCGTCAACATGGCCGTAAGCACAGTAGACCTGTCCGTGCACCGTGGTGCGGTGCGGCCTTATCAGCAAACACTCCACCCACCACATCACATGTTTGCCAGGCAGGGGCCTTGCGTGGGCCAGCATAGCCACAGGTACTGCCACTACCTGCCTGCTGGCCTCTTCCGTGCATACTGTTAATCTGTTATGGACTTATGGCCCTGGCTGCTGCCTTGCTGGCGCAGGACGACTGGACTAAGCCGCTGGAGCGAGGTTACGAGATGTTCCAGCCGACCGA
>BDDA01000272.1:111276-127794 GCA_001662385.1 Chlamydomonas asymmetrica | reverse complement strand
ATCGGGGGGGGGGGGGGGGGGGGGGGGCGTTGCGGTGGAGTCGTGCGGTGCGGGGCAGCGAGCGGCCGAACGCAAACTCCAGCAAGCAGAACCTATGGGGTTGTGTTCTCTGGTTTGGAGTTTGGGCCCATACAAGATTGCACATGGCAATATATAGCTTAGCTTCTTTAACTGAAGATTTTTTGGACTTGGCTTGGCTTGCCTTGAAGAAGGCAAGTGAATGTGCTGAGCACTCCCTTTTGTGCAAGCGTGGTACTCGACTGAGTTACCTTTCGCTGAGCGTGTTGCTTTTGCCGCTGCACTCTACACCGTTGCTGGAAAAATGGCTGCACTTATGCACCGGAACGCTGTGAACGCCCGCGCTGGTGCCCAGCACCGCAAGGGTACCATGTGCCCTACGGTCCAAGCAGCCCGCCCAGTGCGCAGCGCAGTGAGGTGATTGGCATGGACACAAGGCGTTTGCAGTCGTGGCACCCGCTTATAGGGCGGGAAGGGACCCAGTGGAGCCGCGATGTTTCTTGCCTTCTTGCCTGCACGCACCAAAAATCGTGTTGGGGCAAGCAACACATTTGATCCAGCCAGCAAGCCCAGGGCTCGGCAGCGGGAATATATCAACCACACAGAGATGTGGTGCAAGTTTCAGGGGTGCACTGACAGGACATTTGAGCTTGGGTTGATGGCCGGTCTCGGCGGCGGCACCTTATCTCACCCACCATCCAACGTCTGTGCCTTGCAGGGTTGCAGCGTCAGCGACGGTCAGCCACCCCGTGACGGCAGAGGGCCTACAGATTCCACATGGTGGAAAGCTGGTCAACCTGCAGGCACCCGCTTCTGAGCATGCCGCCCTCATCAAGGTGTGTGCTCGGTTCAGCCGAACTTGACTTTGGCAACGGTATCCACCAGCTTACGGGTATCAATCAAGTTGACTTTGCTTACGCCATCGTTTGAAAATCCGATGTTCCTTTTTGTCTTGCATGTGCAGGAGTGCAACCGTGTGCTTGAGTGCAGCGACCGCAACGCCTGTGACGTTGAGCTGCTGAGCGTTGGGTAAGCCTTACTGCCTTTGCAGGTTACCTTTGATTGTCAGCATGCAAGTATGTGCTGAGTGACTTACACCTGGCTTTGCGTTGCCCACTACGCAGTGCTTTCTCGCCGCTGGAGGGCTTTATGAACCAGGATGACTATGAGAGCGTCGTACAGACCATGCGCACTAAGGTCAGTTAGAGAGCGTTTATTATATGGTTTTGCTGTGTTTTGCTGCTGCTTGAATTCTGAGCCAACATGGTGATGGTTGTGCTGCGTGCAATTTCCCATGCGCAGGCTGGGCTGCTCTTCGGCCTGCCTATTGTGCTTGATACCAACAGCGACGAGGTCAAGCCTGGTGAGTGAGAATTTACATCCTGCATTTCTGTCTCTGTTGGTCATGGTGTCGGCTTATGTTGACGGTTGGCTCACCCCGCATCCTTGCACCGCACCCACGCAGGGGACAAGCTCCTGCTCAAGTACCAGGGGCAGAACATCGGTGTGATGAACGTTGAGAGCAAGTGGGCGCCCAACAAGCCGCTCGAGTGCCTCAAGTGCTATGGCACGTCCTCGCTTGAGCACCCTGCCGTGCAGATGGTGGCCATGGAGAGGGGCAAGTACTACCTCGGTGAGTCTCGAGCGACAGTGCTGCACCCTGCTGCTCCGTTGCGGTTTGAACTGCGTTTTTATGCACTAGTGCTTCCTGGCCGCATGCATGTGTGAGTGTGACGCTATGTGTGTACACATGTACAGGTGGCAAGGTCGTTGGCCTGGAGCTGCCTAAGCGCGTGTTCCCCTGCGCCTCGCCCGCCGAGGTGCGCGCCACGCTGCCGCCCAACCAGGACGTGCTGGCCTTCCAGTGCCGCAACCCCATCCACAAGTGAGTCAGAAGCGCCGCGCGTGCATACACGCGTATGTGAGCAACGACAGCTATGCGCGAGTTCGAAGGCTGCTTACATGAGCCGCTGGCGTGCGGCTGCAAAAGCCATGGAGTGCTGCACACCCATCACGCCTGCTTTTCTTCCAAAGCATAGGGAAGCGAATAAGCGATGCAGCGCTTGCCACGATGCATGTGCCGGTGGGTGGGCAGCTGGTGCACATCAGCACGTGAGCGCCTGCCTGCAGTTGCGGCTGGTGCTTGGATCCACATGCATGCATGCCGCGCTTGAGCTGCATCACGATCTCGAGTGTGTGTGTGTGTGTGTGTGTGCGTGCAGGGCTCACTACGAGCTGTTCATCCGCGCGCTGGATGCGCCCAACGTCAAGCAGGGCGGCGTGTGCCTGGTGCACCCCACCTGCGGGCCCACGCAGGACGACGACATCCCTGGCGTGGTGCGCTTCCGCACCTACGAGGTGCGCAGGCGCCACGCGTGCAGTGCAGTGCAGTGCTGCAGTTGATGCTGGCGAGCGGGGCAGCGGGGCGGAGTGCTGGAGTGCGGTGGTGGGCAGGGGTGCAGGGACAACGGGCCATCAGCGAAGAGCAGTGTGGTGGTGCGAGCCGGGGGGCAACAGTGCAGCGGCCAGCCACACGTGCAGCAGCGTCAGTGTTTCCTGAAGGCCTTGTCAATCCATTACGTATGCCTGGATATCTGTCCAGTAGCTGTCTCAAGTTCATTGCTTGACATGAGTACATGAGTATTTGAGCACGCCAAGCGTGCGGCAAGCTCTCTTCCCTGGACTCCTGGCTCCTTGCTTTGCACGTATTGTCGTACGTCAGCTCGTCAAATGAATGCTTCTACGTGCTGCCTCCTTGCATGTTGCTCATGTGGGGCGTGAACAACCGGAGGTCCAACATGCAAATGCCAACATGTTGCATCACGCTGTTGTAATGTACCGCGGTCTGTGTGCAGGTGCTGAAGGAGGAGGTGGCCAACCCGCGCCTGCGCTGGGCCTACCTGCCCTACTCCATGCACATGGCGGGCCCGCGCGAGGCCATCCAGCACATGATCATCCGCAAGAACTACGGTGCGTGACGGCTGTTGGCGGCGATAGCGGCACTGCACTGCAGATAACGCATGGGGCACGGCACGCATATGGTCACATCCACACGCATGCAGAACGCAAGTCGCAAACACAAACATAACAGGTTACCGTGCAGAATTACGTGTACCTGGTTTGGTATTCGCTGCATTCCACACACGCCGCACGCAACAAATACAGGCTTGCTGCATGACAGTCAATGTGGTTGGTAGCACGCCAGCGTGCCGTGCAAGTGTGGAGCTCCGCATGCATCTGATCGGCATGTGAACTATGATTGCTAACGTCGTGCATGAGGGCCTGCGCTTGACTGACTGGCATTACGGATTCACATTCAGCCTCACCTCCTGACCCCCCTGCCTACCTGCGCGTGCACAGGTTGCACACACTTCATCATCGGGCGTGACATGGCTGGCTGCAAGTCCACCATCAGCGGCGTTGACTTCTACGGGGCGTACGACGCGCAGGTGGGCTGCTCTGCTCGCGCACGGCAATGCCATGATCTCACATCTCCCCTTAGCTCGCAGCGCACAGCAGCAGCAGGATCGGAAGCGTCCCTATCAGGACTCTGCGCAGCTGGATCGGAAGCGTCCCTATCAGGACTCAACGCAGCTGGGACCGGTCAGCGCGGCTGGGACCGGTCAGCGCATCAAGCCGTGTCTTGCCCTGCCCAGACGCTGACCTTGCTCATCTGAGTGCCTGGTTCCCCAGCTAAGGCTGTTCACGTGCCAGAGCTTGGCCACGAGCGCATGCACACGCCCCGCTGCGCCTGCTTCGTGTGTGCAACAAGCATTGGCCTGACGCACCTTCCTGCTTGCTAATATGTGTGCGGCTGTGTGGTCTTCGCCTCCACCACCGCGCAGGACATGGCCAACAAGCACGCCCCGGAGCTAGGCATGCAGACCGTTCCCTCGCTCAACATCGCCTACACGGCGGAGCGCGGCTACGTGACCATGGACATCGCCAAGGCCGAGAACCTCACCACGCTCAGCCTGTCGGGTGAGAGCTTCTTCAGCGTGAAGTTCAGGCGGACGCGCGTGCCGCCACCCCCCTTCGGCAGGCCCTGCACGCCCCGCACCTTGAGTGTCCAGTTGTGGTGTAGCGCACGCTATGCACTCGCACAGTGCTGAGGTGGGAGGGGCGATGCTTGCAGTGCATGCGGCCGTGGGTGTAGCGGATAGTAGAGAATGCAATCAGGAATTTGCATGGACAACACGTTGGTTTGCAGCATCGGCAGTCGGTTGTGGCATGGCTGCCATGCATGCGAGCATGCCTGACGCGTGTTCTTGTGTGCCTGGGGCAATCACCATGCGCAGGCACCAAGTTCAGGCAAATGCTGCGCGGCGGCGACGACATCCCCGAGTGGTTTGCCTTCAAGTCCGTGGTGTCTGTCCTGCGTGAGCAGATCCAGAGCGAGGCCAACTAAGGCTCCGCCTCTGATGGAAGCAGCCTGCAGGAATCAGGGCAGCCCACAAGCCCGGTTGACAACGACCTGCTTGTGACCCCGGCCCGGAGTGCATTTGAGCGCCTTGGCACTCCTGCCCGACGCGTGTGCCTGTGTATGCACACCGGCAGCACACCTGCGCAGTGTGCGGGTATGAACCCGCGGTGCATGTGCAGGTCGCATGCGACAAACACAATCCCATGTGCCCGTTGCTGCGTGCTGCCTCTGATCGTTTGCCATGACCAGACCTGACTTTGAGCGCGTGCGTGTGTGCTGTCTTTACTTGATTGCTGAACATGCGTGTTTGCTGAGAATGCAAGCATGTTAAGTGATACCAGCGGCTTTGCTTGTAAACCATGGCCATGCTTGTTTAGGGCTGTTGATGAAACGCCGGGAGCAACTCGGGTTTGGCAGGCTGCATACGGTACGACACGCACTTGCCGCATGCGAGACACGGTCAGCTGCTTGCCCACGACCCTTGGCTACAGAACACGGGATTGCCAGTAATGCACAGCACAATGCTCTGCATGGTCAGCTGCCGGTTTGCGTGCAGGTTGTGGCAAAAAGGGACGGTTGGCGTGGTCGCCACTTGCCAGTACGCACCAGTACCTTCCGTGTGATTAGATGAACTAAGGCAGCTGGCTTCATCGTCGATGGACGTTCTTGAAGATGCACAAAGCTCCACCCACCTTGAACCACACATACTCCATGTCTCTATCGCCAGCATCTGTTCTCCCCTCGCGTGCCGTGCGTGCCCTGGCATGCTGCGGCAAAATGCAGATTGCATTGCGTAGTGGTGGTATGGTGGCACATGGGTACACCGAGGCACCGATATAGGCACTCATTGCAACATATGAGCTCGTTATCGTTGCTTTGCACACTGACGATAGGCACCGTCGCGACAACCGGGTTGCGTGCCAAGTGAACAGTCGCATCGGCACTTGCACACTCTGATGTGCTGAGCGCAGGAGTCGGAGGCTTGTTGCAAGGTCAGTGGCTTCCCACTTGCTACCTTGGTTTTTGAAGGCCGTGTTTGCGCCCTCGTTCCCTTGTGCTGCTTTGGGTCAAATGGAGGGTGGGTGGCTTTTAGGCAAATTCATAGGCCCCGCCAGACCTCGCGAACCTGTGCATCACCGTGTCATTCTTGTTATGACTGACTTCGACGCGTGCTGTTTAAGGAGAGCACGTCTCCTTCTCGCCGTAGCGGTTTGATACATATCCTGTGTGGTGATTTTATCTAGAACAAAGGTGACCAGACCCTTCTTTGTACTCCTTCGCAGGTCCTCTTCCAAAAGCGTGTGTCACCCTTCCCTTCAGTTCACCTGTAGTAAAGTCTGGCTTCTTGTGCTGGTGGTTTGGTCCAACCACTCGCAACGCCCGCCAAAGAGCATAGAAAATGATGCTTCCAATTGCTTTGGGGAAAGTTCCACAAGGCACAGCCGTCTCAGCGGCTCAGCAGAGGCCTGTCAATCCTGTGCCGAAGTATCCCAACCCACAGTGTGGGTTTTCGTGTGGGTTTGTCACGGGTCATGCGTGGCAGCCGCACGTTCGCCGTACGCGCCTGGTTGGCACCGGCGCACTGGATGGGTCGTTTCCACAGGTAACTTCATTCTACGTGTCCTTTAAAGTCGTAGGCGTTATCCTTTGCCCAGTTTTTCCTTGCTTTGGGTTGCTAGCTTCGTGTCTTTGGCCAAGCGCTTTGGGCTTCCTGAGCTCACACACGTTATGCCTACGTGCACTGTTTTTGTAGAGTGGGTCACCAGTGTCATCAGCCGCCAATGCGCCACAGCTTGACCTCGGCCCCTCGCCGGATGATGGAACTCAGGTGATGGCAGGGGAGTTTGGCGCGTGCAGCGCGGTCCAGAGCCAGGATTCACCTGCGACTGCTCAAGAACAGAGAGGCTCAGACGCCTCATCGTCTCCACTGTGCGCACAAGAACAGCAGCAGGCACTTTGGGCTTCTTGGCTGCGCCATTTCGCAGAGATGGACAGTGCTGCTGATGCACAGCGCCGAATGAGGGCCGACCTGTCCCAGGTTTGGCCAGCTGTTAAGATGTTATTACTTTCAAGTCAGTTGAAGAGTGTTCAAGCCTCGATTGCTGCTGTCTAGCGCCTGGATGCCAAGGTTGTGGTGGGCTTGGCTTGGACAATCCTTGCAGGCAATTGCGTGCGAGAGATACGGTGAGGCAGCTGCTCTGCAAAAACGTCTGAACGCGCTGGAAGGCTCTGACCCAGTGGCGGCGGTACAGAAGGCACTGCAGGTATGTCTGATGGAGCGTGTGCTGCTGCTGCTGCTGGGTAAAGCCTGCTGGTCGGTTCAATTCCTGCACTGTTTGACACCCGTGTGTGCAACTGTGTTCTTGCAGGATGCCCTTGCAGAGGAGCGATACGGAGACGCTGCGCGCCTGCGTGACCCTCCAGCAGCTGCGGGCTTGCAGGTGCTTTGGTGTGCACTGGTGCATCATGGATAATGGTATCATTGGTGGTATCCATCAGGCCCTGTCGCCCTGAGCTTGAAGGGTGAACGCAAGCCCTGTCGAGCTCAATTGCGTCCACTTGTCCAGTTTTGACCTGGTCTGCGTCGTGCGCCGCAGGGCTGGTGGTGTGGGCGTGTCGGGCAGGAGGACGTACAGGGCCACCTGCTGCACGTCACGCACGAGTATGGCCGCTGGGCTGGTAAAGCTTACACCGCCGCAGAAATCTCCAACGCAGCACAGGTTTGTGTCAGCCGTTATCTTGCAGTCGTTCCATTTGGGTCATAACCTGGGTTGCATGCAGCGGCCTGTGCGCACACTGTTCACTTGGACACTCGTGCGGGGATATTGCGCGTGGCCGCACTGCTAACTGCCTGCTGAGCTCATTGGCTCCTCTCGTGCACCGCAGTGAGCTTACATGCAGCTGCTTGGCACTGTGCACACCGTGTGCGCAGGCGCTGGCGATGCGCGCCAGCGGGATTTCGCCGCGGTCTGGTCCTGGCTCTGTGGGGTCGATGTTTGAGACGTCGTCAGACCTGCTGTCGTCCTCCTCACAGCAGGGCAACGCGCCTGCAGGCACGCCCATCATGGAGCTCTTCCTCAGGTCAGCGGCAAAATGACGCACGTGCGCCAATACAGCTGAATACAGCAAGCATGCTCGTGGGCGTTCTGACACCTGTCCGCACATGGTGCAGCAATGGCGGGCGTGGTGGTTTCCGTGGGCAATGAAAGGGATAGATGCAAAGTCTGCCATGCGTTAACGCCATGCGATCACGGCCGTAACGTCTGCGAGCGTTTCTGCCTGTTCCTTGCATACTTGTAGGTTTGCGGACGGCCAGTCAGGCGTACTGCAGCAACCTGGGAGCTCGATGCCGCACTTGGAGGCTCAAGCCGTAGTGCTGAAACCCAGCGAAGGTGAGGGCTTCCAGCACACAGGCAGGCATTACCTGCACCCATGCTTTGCTGCATGCTTTGCCCTTGTTAACACGCTGCTCTCTCTTGAAGTGCTGCGAGCATAATTTCTTTATTTTGTTTTTGATTGCAGACTTGGCATCATACAGCAAGACAAGCCCTCCTGCCCAGCCTGCAGCACGTTCTACGTCTGCTGTAGAGAAGTCAGGTGCAGCTGTCAAAGCAGGTGTGAGCGCCGCAGCGGCTCAGCAGCAAGCACAGCAGCAGCAGCAGCAACCGCTGTCCAGTTCGGCCGTGCTGCGCCTCAAGGTCGTGGTTGCAGAGAACGGCGATGCGCGTGTGGTGCCGCTGCCGATTGCGCCGATCGTGTCGCGCTTCACCGGCTGGGAGCGCGACGAGATGGAGGAGACGTTGCGGGCCCTGCGGGGTGACCCTGACCCCCGCGCAGACCCTGACCTGGCTGTACAAGTGCAGTCCATTGACACAGGCAGCAGCAGCAACAGCAGCAGCCGGAAAAGCAGCAGCAACGCCACCATTGACCTCACCATGGCAGAGGACGGCGTTGCTGCGGTGCCCAGCGGAGCCGCGGGCAAGGCAGATGGGGCCGCTGAAGACGTTGACGAGTCCGATGAGGAGGATGAGGAGAGCACGCGGGCGTTCCGACGAAACGCTGGTGGTACCGCAGCCAGCCAGTGGCAGCAACCCGGAGTCGAGCTGGCGCGCCTGCCTGCCGTGCTTCAGCTGAACGGCCGCGAGGGCTTCAGCCTCACGTTCATGCCTGGCGTGCGGGGCGGGGGCGCTGCAGCCGTGCGGTCGATGCAGCAGAAGTGGGAGGCGTTCCTCAACGACAGCGACGCGCCCCTGGAGTTTGACCCCGAGGGCAACTACCGTGATACCAGCGACGAGGACATATACGATGATAGCGAGGATGACGACGAAGTCACCAGCACCAAGGCTCGGAACGACGCTGGCGGAGAGGTTGTTGATAGCAGCGTGGAGGAGGGTGATGAGGCGGACTCCGGGGCTGCGCCGAGTGCCAGGCGCACCCCGGCTGTCTCCAGCACCCAGCTGGACGCCGAGTTCGCGAGCGCCATAGCCTCAGCCGCAGACGAGCTGGAGGCGTTTGCGGTGGAGGCTGCGCGGGAGTTCACGTCGGCGTCCAGCGGGTCGTCAGAGGCGGCTTCCGCTGCAGCTAGCAGCGGCACCGAGTCTGACGGGATGGATGCAGAGGACGTGGACTTTGAGGCTGAGCTGGGCAGCCGGCGGTACAGCATCCTCAGCGGTGGCTCCACGGATAGCGTGCAGGTGGGCGCCCTGCCTGACCCACATCACATGTGTTTCCATCGTGTGGTGCTGTGGCGCCGTGATGCCACCACGTGCCACCATTTGCACGCACTTTTGGAATCAGACTCAGCGCAGCTTCGGTTGCTTCACGTGACCATGTGCAACATGCGCATGTCCGGGAGTTGTGCTGGGATTACACACACATGCGCACATGCGCACGCACACGCACATGTGGGGAGCCGATTTTGTGTGGTGGTGGTGGTGGTGGTGTGCAGGCGGTGGTTTCGGAAGGAACCAGCAGCAGCACCAGCGCCACCGGAGGCGATGTTGAGGAGCGCTATGTCATGGTGAGCGGCTTTTTGGGGAGGGGGCTGTTGATTGGGGGTACTTGATTGGGTAGACGGCGTAGACCTGTTACATAACTGAACCCCCTTCCGTGCATGCCAGGCATGCTGCAGATGTTGGCACTACTGTAAGTGCCTAGGGCCGCATGGTTTTGGGCGTAGTGCATTGGCCCGGCTGCATGGGCAAACACAAGGGGGTTGCATCCCTCATAGCGCCACAGGGCTAGCAAGCAGCCGCGCTGTAAGGTGTCGGGCAAGCGCTCAGGCAAGCCTGACGTGTGGTGTGTGTACCGGTGCTTCTCGCGGCGGTGTGCAGTTTGAGATCCCCGTCAGCCGCGTGCGGCAGCTTCAGGCTCAGCAGGAGGTTGCGGAGCGCAGCAGCGCCAAGATGGTGGACGTGTTTGACCAGCTGGCGGCGCGCGTGGCGGTGCTCCAGGTGAGCGCGCACATGTGCAGAGCGCTCGCTGCAGAGCTTGCGCGCTGACGCTAGCAGGACGCACGCTGCAAGAAGCGCAGCTCGTCACGCTTGGCGCCATGAACCTTTGTATCCTGCTGCATATCGGAACCGTTTGGGGTCCAGTCATCACGCTGTGCTTTGCGAGGTGTATGTGATGAGCAGCACACCTTGCCGCGGCGGTGCGGATTCAGCTCCAGCACAGACGAGCAATGTGTGTCTAACTGTCCATGTCTGCCTTTCTGTCGCTACTTCTGGCGAATGTGAATGTGAATTGTCAATTGTGTCGGCGCTGATTTTGCCCTGCAGGAGCGCCGCACGGGCGGCCGCAGCGCTCCCCGCAGCGAGCTGGCGGTTGCGCTGCGAGCGGTGGCGCTGCGCGTTGCGGCCGGCCGGCTGGCGCCCTCCGCAGACGAGGCCACGCCCGCGCTGGTGCTGCCAGCGGGCCCGCTGCAGGCGCAGCAGCAGCAGCAGCCGCTGGCGGGCGCGCCGCTGGGCCAGCCCAGCAGCACCCGGACCCCAACCTCCTCCACGCCCCGGGCTGCAGCTTCCGGCCCCGCTATATCATCCACGCCCTCTGTCCCGGGTGCCACACGGGTGGTGGCGGCGGGGGCATCAGGGACACGTAGGAGCCAACGCACGGCGTCGTCCTCCGCAGCGGACAGCGGCAGCGGCAGCAGCAGCGGCGCGGCGCGGGCCTCCCCGTACCGCCCGGTCGTGCTGAGCTTTGCGCGGCTGCCCGCCAGCGAGACGCAGGCCAGCGCGGACCCCTTCACCGGGCTGTTCATGGGCTCGTTTGGGCAGCACGGCCCGGAGCTCATCTCCCTGCGCAGGTGCGTGTGGGGCGACTGGTTGGATTACATGCAGGCTCTGCGGCCGATGGGGAGGTGTCCGCCGTGCTGTGTGCATGAATGCATGATACGAGTCACAGCGGGCATGGCAGGCTATGGTACATGCAGGTTGCTTGTTTGATGTTGTAGGGGCAAGGTTGAAAAGGCTGTCCGAAACGCATCCGTGCAGCCAAGCATGTGTGCAACGTGCCTGCATGCAGCTGTACCATTACTGTCCCCTGCGTGTGTCAGGAAGAGGCACTTGTGGGCCTGCCATGTGTACGACGATGCACGGGCTGCAGCCCTGATTGCTTGTTTTGTGTTGTGTGCCGTGCCTCACACGTGTGATGGGTGCAGGCGCCGCACACCAGACGGCGAGGAGGAGGTCGTGGCAATCAAGGTGCGTGTTGGCTATGCGGCGCCCTGCTGTGTACACATCCAGTTCAAATCGACGATCGACAACGTCGTATACTCCTGTTTTTTAAGCCGGCCGCACATGTGGTCCTGCACTGGTGTTGTGCGTGTTATCAGAGGCACAAGTACACACACGCACGTGCATGGCCCCACGGGAGCAAGTGTTTTTAGCACAAACGCGTGTGTTGCGCTGCTGGCGTGTTGCCCCCCTCATCTGCGCAGGTCACCGGAGATGCCAACGTGCCGGCGGGTGAGGAGTCGTTCAAGGTCAAGGTGAGCAACGCCTCGTGCCACTGTTGATTCCGCTGGCGTGTTGTTGTTGTTGTGGTTTGCACTCAGCCAGCTGGCCAGAGGCCCAAGGCCGCCCGCAAGAGGGATCGCTGCCGCTGGCGTTTTCCATGCTGAATGATGTGCTAAACATCCTGATGTTGGCTGCGATGTTAACTGGTGGGGTTGGCCGCATCAGTTTGGGGTCGTTTCACGCGTTGTACGGCAGTTGAACGTGTAGCGCTGGTGTGGCCTCTTGCCTGTTGCGCCCCTCGCAGATTGGCCGCCAGCACCGCCTGTCAGCGCGCCAGGTGTACCCCGATGAGCTGGGCATCATCGCAAGGTGTGCCATGGCACGGGGGTACTGCGCGTGGTGCCCCACACATCTGCATACAGGATTTGACCTGCAAACCACTAGCTGTGTGCATGCCCGGAAGGCGTGCACAACACACAGACAGACGTGCATACACAACACGGGGTTGTGCGTGCCAGCCATTGTCATGTTTTGCACCTGCCAGCATTTTCTCTCGCCCGCTCACTCACTCGCTCACTCACTGCGCATGTGGCCCCTACCGCTCACACATGACAGGTACCGTGGCGAGGGCCGCATCGCTAAGTTCGGCTTCCGCAACCCCCAGGTATGCCGCGCGTGCGCCTCCCGGCCATGTGTATGCATGCATCGATCGTTGGATGTGATGCATATGTGATCCGCACGCCTCATCCGAGCCAGGAGCACAGTTAGCTCAGCCTGCTTTTTTGCCACGCAAGCAACCGCAGTGTGTGTGCGAGTGTGCGTGCATGGCTGTGGTGGCTTGTTGTTGACGCTTGCCTTGCTGTGCGTGGTTGCGCTCTGCGCCCTGATGGTGCTGCTGCCGCCGCAGTGGGTGAGCGGGGAGCTACTGCAGATGGCGCCCAGCGCGCAGCTCGCAAACGGCGCGCAGCTGGGGTTTGTGTGGAGCGTGCCGCACCAGCGCCGCTTCCTCATCCTGCTAACCCGCGTGGACCTGGACGCCTGCGTGGCGCACCTGGCTGCACGCGGCAGCAGCAGCAACAGCAGCAGCGCTAGCCGGTAGACCACGCTGGCCAGTGTACGCTCCCCCAGCAGGTGGCGGGCGAATGCACAGGGCAGACAGCTGCGGGGGGCGTGGCCCACACCCAAGCAGAATCGGATTTGATTGATGCCTTGCACATGTGCCGGGCGCGGCCGCGTCTGGCAGTACGGCGTGTTGCTGCGTAGTGCAGTGCGCTCCTAAACACGCATCCTGGGCTGCCACTGCCAGTCTTCACCACGGGGTATCTGCTGGTCTTGTCGGCATCGGCAGTGCACGCTTGGAACGTGGCTGTTTGCTTTCACGGTCTTAGCTGCGGCAACGCAGTCTGGCCACCAGCATGCAAGCCGGCTTTCCTTGCTGTTTTGCAGCTCATTTTTGTTTTGGCCTGTGCGTGCGCGTGTGTTTGTGACTTTGTGTCTATATGTGCACATGTGTGCTTGAGTGCGTGTGAGAGAGGAGGGTGCATGCGCGTATGTGAGAGTGAGGGGGCCATGCACTGTGCTGGAGTTGTGGCCCGCCCTCGGCTGTTGTCACGCGTCATGTGCACACATGTTCAGTACCCAGGTCGGTCATTCGCTTTTATGCAAGTAGTGCTCTGTGGTATATTGTTGTTACTGTGCTGGTCAGCGTGTTGCTCGTTCCTTGAAGCTGGCGAATAATGCAGCAAGCAGAGTACCTGGACTCTGATGCGATAGGGTGTTGTTGTGGGTCACATTTTACCCAATCGGAAAGCAGGTACCAGCGCAGGTACCAGGGTACTGCACCCTTTGTTGTTGATCATGGCAATTACGACACTACATTTTGCAAAAGCCAGCCAGAGTTTGCGTGTCTGCTGCCACAGGTTGTCATGCGTTTTCCTTGCACCAACGGCAAGCTGTGTGCGGCAACTTAGGTGCTTAGTTGAAAGTCCGAACGCTCGCCTATCCTAAAGGCGAGTGATCCATACTTTGCACAAATCAATGTAATACTGTGTTCTCCAGGCTGGCCGTGGCGTTGGGCAGTTGGGCACAACTCGCAATGAGGCAGTGATACCCTTGGCATGCGATGTGCAAGCACCTCCAGGAGTGGCTAGCGAATGGGCAAGTTGGCTCATTTATGCTCCTTTATGCTGCTTTCAGCAGTCCAGCTAAGCCTGCCTCTCCACGTGGAACGAACTTTGCCCGTTTCAGACGCACGACCTTCAACCCGGCAATCTACATGAACGCACAGTTGAAGGGGACTTGCAACCTCCGATCCAGCATATCCAGTATAACACCTGATATCCCATAATCTGGCGTTGTTTGCATGGAGTCTTTCGTTGTTGGTGCTCTCCCGGTGCTCTCCCTTCGGACTGAAGCTTGCCAACTGACGGCGTTTGGGGTTCACAGACGACATCCTCGCCGGGGTCAATATTGCAGGCGATTCATGCTATCTTGTGAACCGATATTGCATTCCCGCGCGCTTCGAGTCGGGAAGGGTGCGCAAGTCACTTGCTGCTCTCGAAGTGGACGAGCCACAACACCCCTTCAACTGGTGAGCATTGTGAGGACCAGAAGCTGCACGGAGGTATCAATTCGATTTGAGATATTGAGTATTATACAACCCTCATACATCTGCACTTAGCCTGGCCTTGACTTTAGTTCAAGGTCGAACTAGCGCCCGCTGGTGTGGTGCTCAGCAGCATGCGCAGACTCCCCAGCAGGAAACCTGTTGAATTGAGCATGTAGTGAGCTCTTCAGACGTCACATAATTGAACAGAGCTCAGAACGGTGGAGCTGAAACCCTTACGCTGCCAGAACGGCTGACCGACACGGGTGCGTGGCGAGTCCTGCGCCAGTTGCAGTGGATGCGAAGAGCCACGTAAACTGCTGTTTATACATATAATACGTGCAGTCTGTGATGATAAATGCACGTTGTGCACGCACTTGTTTGCTTCAGGTTGAGCCCACAAGTCAGCAAGCAGTGATGGACATTGAGGGAGCAGCGGGTTAGTACACTGCCGCATTGACGTTGAGTTCAGAGAAACATGTTTTGCAGTACTTTATGGCATTGTGACCAAATGTTTCTCTTGTGCTCCACCATCAGGTCTCCGGAGCGGTGCTGTGGCGCGTGCAATGGACCGTGGAGCCTGCTGCATCGACAACCAGCTGTACGGCCACAGCGTATATGCAGGAGCAGGGTTCCGCGTGTCGGTGAGCCTGAAACGTATGCAATTGGAGGATGAGTTTTAAACCCTGCATAAAGTGCTGCTCACACTCTGCATCAAGCACGGTTCGGCTGCACAAATGTTCATGGCAGGGCTGCATGCTAGCTCTCACACCACTGACTCTAGCAGCTAGCAATAGGATTCGATGTATAACCAATCCAAGTTATCCAATCCAGCAACACAGCACTCCTCAACACGTGTGCCATCTGCCACGTGTGACCTGCAGGCTGAGCCGGTGAATGAAAGCACCGCATCCGCCAGCAGCCAGGACGCAGCAATGTTCAGGGCCAGGTGAGCTCCCCAACACCACGCACACCACGCACTCAAACCCCTTGCAGCCCAACCCACCACTGACCAGTTCCTAGCATCTATCCATCCATGCGGGTAATACGTGCGGACAAGCCCAGCAACAACGAGGAACCAAGGCAAGCAAACACACCGCTGTGCGCATGGGCGTTTGCACGGTGTACCTCATGGGCATGATACTCACCATACAAGAGCAGGCGCGCACGCATGCAGCTGCATGCAGGTGTGTGCACACAACGATGTGCGTCGTGGCGCATTTTGACGTGCAAGTGTGCGGGTTGGTGCGCACATGCATGCCACTCAGACCGTTTTCACACTCCGCGCTTGGCCTACAACAAATGCACGGTCAGCTTCAGTTAATCACACTGCTGCGCCCACTACACCCTCCACGTCACACTCTTTCTTGTACCCAATGTGGCTTTGCTTACCGGTACTCAATTGCTTGCATGCACGCACGCTGTGGCAGGCCCGCCGCATTCACACAGCGCCACACCAACCCGTTGTCGCCGGTGTACGTGCTGCCCGGCTCCTCCGCCGCCTCCCCCCCGCCGCGCTGGGAGCCCGCCACCACCACCGCCACCGCCCACCCCTCGCACTCCGCCGGCCACCACCAACCGCCCCACTCACCCTCGCAGCAGCCGCCCTACGCCGCCCCGCGCATGATCCGCCACTCAGCGCTGGACGTCCGGGACATCAACCATCCGGGCGCACTGGCAGACAGCGAGCCTGCCTTCTCGCCGTCCTTGCCGCAGCGCTCGGCTACCGCCCGGCTGGCGTCAGGCCGGCGTGGGACCTCACGGCAGTGCCGTAGTAGTAGCGAGCGCTTCGCCACCATCGCTTCCTTCTCCTGTTCCCCGATGGTGCCACCCCGCGCACATGAAGCTGTGTATGCGGACGGGCAGGCCCGTGCGGCGGCGACCGTCTACAGCCGCCTGGGCGGCGGGATCGGCAACTCGTCCGCGATGGCCGCGGCGCTGTCGCACTCGTGGTCGGTGCCCAGCTTCGCACAAGGCGGCGCTCAGCACGCGAGCGTGGTGGCCAGGAGCCTTGATTTCGGCACGGCTGGAGCGCGGTCGGCACCACCACAGTGGTCGCAGCCGCACGGGGTCGACGCGTGCAGTGCAGCGGCCTCAGCAGCGTCGCCAGCCGAGGCCTCACTGCTGGACTCATCGCGGCCAGCGGGCGACTGTGCTGCCAGCAATGGCAACCTGCTCTCGCCTGCAGCGTGTTCTGGCGCAGGGCGGTGGGCGCATCAGAGCGGCAAGGACAACGGCACGCATGGCAGCAACGCCGATCGGCCGGCCGCAGCGACCTCGACCGCCGCTGCTGCCGTGATCCACAACAACTCGTACAGGGCCGCAGCACCTGCCAGCATGACAAGCCACGACCCGCTTGACGTCCATGATATCGTGGTGAGCCGCTGACAGCAGGGCAGTAGCGCATGCCTTCGTGATGGTCAACAGGGCTGTAAACGTTGGATAGGTGGCAAACTTGCAATGTTATCTGTGAACCCAGATGAGCAGCCATCCTTCCTAACACGGCTGTGGTAAGG
>BDDA01000272.1:93016-110355 GCA_001662385.1 Chlamydomonas asymmetrica | reverse complement strand
CTCAATTGCGTGGACGTACGTCAAGAGGGTAGGTTGAAGAGCCTGCCGTACACACCATACAGCATGCACAACTGCATCACAACCGCATGATAACATGCTGCATCTATCACAACTTGCTGCATGGCTGTTCTATCGGCGGCAATAACACGCGCATGGATGCTGCCGCCGCGCCGCCATACCCTAATCGACCTTGGCTTGGTCTGATCTGTCGCTGCAGTCCCCACGCCGAAAATCTCCCACCAGACTCGTCAAGAGCTTGCAGGTGCGTGATGGCAAATGCTGGCTAGGCCACAACCAGAAGTTGCTCAGCATGAGGGTTGACGCAGCCATTGTCGCCGCTGCCGTTGTCGGCGCAAGCACATGTGCGGCCACCTGCCCCAGTACCAGCACTCACGTCTGCAGAAGCCCGTAGATGCACCAGTGGCCTCACGCCGCTGAGCCCCCCACAGCTGGGCACCGCAGGCCTAAGGAGATATCGTGCCTGGACATGTCTGCATGGTGTGCATGCAGGGTGCGCAAAATGAACGTACATGCTGCTGCCGCGTTTGCTGCTGCCGTTGCACGCTCCACCGCTTTGATGACACTGGGTAGTGGAGAGTTACCGTGTGTGGATATCAAGCATGCTGTTTGCTCCATGAGATGCCATGCCCTGTTGCGTGCTATGCTGCTGTACTGCTGCTGTGCAGACGGACGATCTTGCAGGCGCGCAGCCGCGGCGCCCGTGCGGGCGAGAAGTGATCTCACCCGGCAGGTAGGAGGAGGCTGACAGGCAGACCCGTTCCGGATGATTTGGCGTCCAGATGTCAGCCTAAGGCGTGCACGTGCACTTCTGCATGGTCGCCACTGCGCACTGCTCATCTAGCTCATCAGGGGTATGGGGCAGTTAGACCGCTGTAAGCTATCCTGGCTCATCATGATGAGCGTGCTATGCTGATCATGAACGCACTTCTGCTCGGGTGAGCTGGGTGGGTGGGCTGGTGGGTGGATGCCGCTGGTATGCATGTCGCGAAAGGATCTCATGGGGCCATGAAATGAGATTCCCGTGGGGCCATGCAGCGTGCACATATGCGCAAGGAAAGAGACCGCACCTTACGATGGCGAGCGAGGTGTCTGGGCTGATCTGGCGGCTGCCGCAAAGCCAACACCTGGATGCGTATGTGTGTGTGTGTGTGCGTCTGAGCAGGGGTACGCTGCGGTCTGATGACATCTCAGGAGCATCTGTGGCAGCCGGCAGCGCGCTCAACGCCCGCACCTCCGCGCTGCTGGCGGCGCTCATGACAGGCCGCTGGCCGCATCCCCAGGTGATTGATGCATGCGCCTGCATGTGTCGGAGTCCCGCTACCAGGGCATGAGAGAGCCACCACAAGCTGCTGCTTTGGATTTCAGGGATACAATCCGCAGCCTCGTACCTGCATGGGTATATGCGGACATACGGTGCTTTGTGTTGTGAGCTATCACCACACGTGCGTGTGATTGAGTGCAAATGTGCAATGGCATGCCTTTGAGGCGTGCAAGCAGCAGGCGATGCTGGCGCCTCAGGAAGCGCATGCCTGCCTGCATGAGGCGTGACGCTCTGCTGCATAGTACTCACCACCCAGCAGCCGATCAGCGGGTAACCTGCCAGGATGCTTCGCTCCTCCTGTGTCAGCCCCATCTCGCACTAATCAGCCACGCTGACGGAGCCATTGGGGTTGCCCTCCCTCCTTTGCCTGTTCATGCACGACATGCATAGCCATAATGGCACGATGCATGATGCATGTGGCCATCGCCAGGCCCAACATGCATGCAACACTGGCACGTAGCCCATGCAAGGGCCTCCCTCACAGCTCTGTTACTGGCAAACGCGTGGTGTACTTAGTGCATCCATGCATGTAGCGTTTACAGTCCTTCGGTATATATATGCATGCACATCTGAGCCTATCCATGCACTGCTGTGTTCTTGTTTGTGCAGCCGCCGAAGATGCACTTTGCCCAAACAGCCCGGAAGACAGTGCTTCAACGGCCTGTGACGCAAATGAATGACCGTTAGCAAGTGCAGGTGCCAGAAGTGGGTGATGCCTCAGGCGCACCATAGTGGCCTTCCCTGGCAGCCCAACACCAATTGAGCTGCGTCTTGCTTGAACAGATCCGGAACCTGTATACGTTGGGGTGTTGTGATGTGGTGCGTATTGCATACGAGAGCATCCAGTCCACCCAACTGGACAGTTCCTGAACATTCCGGTATGGCCTGCCAGGCCCCGTCACACCCTTCCCCATACCCTCTAGAGCCCACCTCCAAGCCTGCATCCAACTGCAATTAAACCCGTTAAGTCCCTACCTCATACCCGCATTCCTTACCCTCACACCCAGTACTTTTTTAAGTGTAAACTTTCAGACACACGAGCAAGCCCCTTCTCTCATCACTAAGCGATGTATCGCGCTATATGGGCACGCGCGCCTTGGACCTTGAGCGGTAACCCATGTTTTGGTATTGTGACAAACAAAGCATGACCAGGTTGCACATACACATAGCCACCACCCTTGCAGACAGTTGCAGCATGTTTGTGTGTGCCTCGCCGCTGGCCGGCGCGTTGTCAACATCATCATGCCGGTCCCGCAGCCTACAGCCGAACAGCACGCCGTCCGCTTGCCTGCTGCTCATGCATTTCCTCATCACTGCGCCATGCTTACATGCATGCTCACAACGCCTGGACTGCGCGCAATTGTGCAGACTTGCTCTTGGCTGTCTGCCCCCGGTGATGATGGCTTTTTGAACAACGGACGCGGCACCTTGCAATAAAGCATACCCAGCCTATGTGGCAGCCTATCCTATTCATCGCCCACACACTACATCGTCTTCAGAAAGCTCAAGCATTGCAAGCAGCTCAGGGCTCAGGAGCGTCGGCTTGGGGTCTGGGCAGCTGTGCTGCATGCAGCGTTGGGAGTTTCCATGAGACCGAGTAGAAAGGGTGGCCTGGGCCAAATGTCAATTGCAATTGCAGATTGGGTTGGGTTGGCCCTGCAAGGGGCCTCACCCAATCCAGATCCCCAACCCACATGTAAACTGCCCTGTACCCTGCCCGCCCACACACATAGCGGGCGCTTCGCTTCACCTACCTCACCGCGGGGTGCGCCCTCCGGCGCTAGCGCCCGTGTGTACACCACTGGTCAGGCCCACACGCGCTTCATCCGGCGGCGCTTTGCATTCTTCGCTCCCACCGCTACGTCCTCATGCATCATGCACGCATGGCAACCTGACTCCCTCAACAAGGCAAGGTCGGAGCAACTTCAAACGGTGACCCACCCTGCACGCACATACATGCCCGTTTCGGCATTCTCCTTTACTTCATTCACCAGCATAGCACGGCGTTGGGTGTACAGGCGAGTCCAATGCTGAAAACCACCCCGTGTGTGAGGTCACGCATCCTATGCCACGGGCACGAACCGCATAAGCCGTACAAACCAATACGGACACCTGAGTTAAAAGGCATAACTGGAGCTGCAGGGTTTCGATCCCCGTACCTCGCGCATGCTAAGCGCGCGCTCTACCAAGTGAGCTACAGCCCCTTTCACCTTCGAATTCGAATTGTTGAAAATTGGAATGTAAGTTAGAATCATGTAGTGTATTAATGGTTTCGGAGCGCATGTGGCTGAGACTGGGCTGAGACTGAGAGTGGCTGCAACAGCGTGATGCACGTCAACACCTGCTAGCAATCCCAAGAGTACTGCCATGACTAGTACTGCCATGACTAAGCAATCCTAGCAGCCGTCCAGACGACCTATGATTCCTTAGACTTTGCTCCTCTGTGCGCTAGTGCGGTGCGGTACCTGTGCGCTTGGACGCAAACCTGTGTGTGTAGCAGCTCGTGCCCTGCCCTTGGACCTGCCATGTAGGGACTCGTGTGCTGCGTTCGGGACCGGCGGCTTGCCCTTCTTGCCCTTTCAAGGCCGCCTTTGTTGCTTGTGCCTGGGCCGTGGCCTGTCCGTTTGGGGCCGCCTCGGCGCCGTATGCGCTCTCTGGTGCCTGTGCCTGTGCACTGTGTTCGGGTCCTTGTGTGGTTGAACCTCGGGTTTGGCAGGTGCTCCTACCCCGCTGTGCTTGTGGACCTTGCCGCGCTGCTCCCGCTGCCGCCCCGTGGTCGCTTTTGGTGGCCGTGCCTGGCGCCATTGCCCTGTTGCCTCTCGTCTCCCACGCGCGTGGTGTTATGGCTAGCTGCCGTGCCTGTTTGAGCCTGTTTTGGACATTGTGGGTGCGTTGGCGCTGCGCTTGCTCGCTACGTGGCGTGTGGGGCTTGCGCACTGGGCCGTTGGCAGTCGCCGCTCGTCACACGTGCCGGCCAGGCCGTTTGGGACTGATGTGGGCCACCCAACCTGACTCGAGGTCGCGCTGCTGTTCCCGCTGCAGTTCCCAGGCCCTGTGAACACCCTGCTGGTCTGCCGTTGTGTGCCGGCTCGGATCCTCTTGATCGTTTTCTTACGGGGAGGACCGTCGGTTCAGCCTGCGTGCCGAAGCTGAGTGTTTCGGGTCCTGTGTGTGCTGCTGGTTGCGGTGGTTGCGGCTGCAGCATGCTGCTGTTGCCGTCAGTGCCAGCCTCAGTTGTGCTGTTGTGCCTGTTGTGCTGCTCGGTGTGCGCTGGCTCTTGTCGCTCGTTTCCTTGGCGCCGGGTCAGGCGTGGAGGTGTGGTAGGGGTGCTGTTGCTGTGTCCCCCGTGGGGCATGGGCTCCCATGCATGCATGCATGCTTGCATGGGGGTCTCCCGCTCTTGGTAACGAGAGCGCCACACTGTAACCAATCAGATCAGATCGCAGCCGGCCCTCTCAGTTTGCCTCTGCTGGAGCAGGTGGCCTCGCTGCTGTGCTGCGGTTCCAATGCAACGCGATGCGATGCGTTGTTGATAGGAGGCGCTATATAGCATGGTAGCAGATCTCACGGGAGGGCACCCACACCAGCCACGCACCCAGGTGGCCTTTGGCAGGGGGTGCCTTGAACCGCTGAACACGGCGCAGCAACAGCAGGCCAAGCAAGCACTCACGCAGACGGCAGGCAGGCACCGGCACGCAGCCAAGATGCCAACGCACTAAACGCACACGATGCACAAGATACAGCTGCTCACGAAAACTGCATCAAAGCCAGCAGGCAGCAGCGCAGACAGCAAGCAGAGTCCAAGCCCGAGTCCATGCGTAACTCCCATGCATTCGCATGCATCCGAGTGTTGGATGGATGTGAACACCACCTGTAACCCAAATCAGTCAGTGGTATGCTGTTGGGGCTCGCTCGTCGACGCCAACGTGGAGCCTTACGTTGCTGCTGTTGGTATTGCGGGCAGCCGGTGTGTGGCAGACCACCGCATGGTGCGTGGTCGTGGCACTGCAGCCGCGGGTCCCGTCGTGTATTGGACTGGGGCTGCCTCGGGCGCATGTGCCATACCTGCAGCACCCTGGCCTGCTTGCATGGGGCAGATAACGCAATTGCACACGGGCAACTGCCGCCTCTGATCCAGCGGCGGTTCGGCAGTGACGGGCAGCATGTAAGCGTGACTGGTTTGTTTTGCATGCTCGCCGTGGCTAGGCCGTGAGGTGTTGTCTCGTGCACGGTTGCTTGACTGTGCGGCATGCCATGATGCATCGGGAAGCAGGTGTGACCGGCTGCCACGCTAGCCATGCCCGGTGAAGCTTGTGTGGCGTTTTCCACAGGCGCTGCTCAGGCCATGTGTTTCTTGCTGCAGTGGTTTGCGCAAGCAAGCAGTGGAGCATCACCACAAGGGCATCCCAGCACAATCCGCGGCAGTGTCTGGGACTGCCTGCATGCTGCAGGCAGCATCGTCCCCTCATGGCATAGTGCTCTGACCAGTGGTGAAAATGCGACAGGCGCGTTGCAGCCTCCTAGCATTGTGGTGTTGTCCACTGCCAAGGCACCGCGTGCGGCAAGCAAGCAAGAGGTGCACAGCCCTGTGTCCTTGGGCATCATTGATTTTACGCTTGTGCACCTGCATGCATGCACACATCATCAATCCACATATGTGTTTGTGTTGGCAGCAGTGTGGTGGTGCCGGTGCGTCCTGCTGCTGCCCGGCTGGCCCGCTGCCCCTGTATGCGCCAGAGCGTCCTGCAAGCTGCCAACACGGCATGCTACTGCGTGCCGCTGCTCTATTGCACAATCAAGGATGTGCCCAGCAACGTGGCCTGCTGATGGCTTCTCGCACACCATGCACGCCGATACGCCATGCTAAGCGTGCAACAACATGCACGTGAACGCGCACCACGTCAATGTAACATGAGGCCAGGCGAATACAGCTGGGTTGTCTTTATCACACTGACTGTGGCCCTGATTGTTATAATGTTGTGCGTGTTTGATTCTTGAGCAGCTAGTGCACCACGTGAGTTCAGCAGTGCAGGAGAGAGGAAGGTCCTAAGCCTGCTGCTGCTGGTGTGTGCTGGGCGTGTGAGTGTTTCAGTTATGCAAACACACAGCTGTGGCTGACAGATGCATCGTGACGCAAATGTGCAATGCTACGGCGAACACCTTCCGTGACACAAGAGCGCATGACATTCATGTCTGGCTGGCATGGTGATTTGGTCTCAACGAGTGTGGCTTATGCACAT
This sequence comes from Chlamydomonas asymmetrica, assembly GCA_001662385.1. Lineage (NCBI taxonomy): Eukaryota > Viridiplantae > Chlorophyta > Chlorophyceae > Chlamydomonadales > Chlamydomonadaceae > Chlamydomonas > Chlamydomonas asymmetrica. The sequence goes on along the minus strand of BDDA01000272.1, from coordinate 103,773 downwards.
CGGCCCCACCCACGCACGTACGACAAGGATGTATGAGCCCGGGCATGGGCACACACACACATACATGGCCGATGCAGTTGTGGGACCTAGCTGAATGTCGTGTTGTTGTTGTTTACACTGGACCAGCTAGTCAAAGGCCCAAGCAAGGCCGCCCTCGAGTGGGATCAGAGAAGGCATTATTGTTCACAGGCAGGGCTTTGGCACAAATGCGCTGTGCATGAACCAATCGCTGCGCTCGTAGCTCTGCAGGTACTTGTAGCCCTGCAAGCCACGCACACAGCGCAGCCCGTGAAGCAAGGTGGCAACCGTCAATGATGGCAGCTTAAGGAAGGTACTGACAACAGAGATCGATCATCAGCCACACCAGCATGCTGTATTAGGCTCATCATAGCCAGCCGCCTGCACTCCCGCAGCACCTAACCGTCACAGGAAATGAAACAAGCGCATGCATGCACGCATGCATGCATGGATGTATGTGGATGCATTCTTGCAGACAGGATGCACTGCGCGTGTACCGGCTCAGGCAGGTGCAGGCAACATGCATGCGTATGGCTGATTGAATTGAAGTTACGCTCAGTGGCCTCACAGAGCCGCAGGCCGATAGGGGAAGGAGTGTACTGTGGCAGTGTGGCGGTGTGCGAGCGTGAGTGATGTGTGCCCATCACTTACAAGCGGGCGATGATGATCAATGAACGCATGCAGCAGTGAGGGGAGGTAGGGGGAGCAGACGATCGTTCAAGGTCGTGACACAAGGTGCGCATGCGGTGTATCAATATGCACCCCGTACCCCCAATGCAGTCTCGTTAAGGTCACTAACAGGCTGCATCCTGCGGCTAAAGCACGCATGCAAGACCATGTCAAAGGTTCACACCAACGTCGCTTGCAGGGGTATGGTCTCGCATGTACACAAGGAACACGTGCAATTGCACAAACGCATGTGCGTCATGTTCATGCAAATAACGGTATGTTTGTGCACGGTGCCCACCTTGCTGGCCAGGAGGTCCCTCACGCCCTTGTCCTTCTCAGGGCTGTGCCCGTCCGCCTCCACGAATATGACGTCAAACCGAAAGGCGTCGAAGTCGAGCGCGCGAAGGACAGCAAGCTCGCCGCCCTCCACGTCCAGGCTGAAGAAGTTGAAGTGGTGCAGCGCGGCGATGTGCAACAGGTCCGTGAGGGGGTAGCAAGGCACTACCGGGAGGGTGGCGGGGTCGAGCCCGGCGTGCCATGCCTTCAGGAATCCCTTGGACATGAACTCGTAGATGCCTGCATGCAGTGAGTGAGTGGCCAGCAGGTTCATTCCGCGACAGTCTCAGGAATAACAGTACGCACTGCTCGCTTTGATGCTTGCTGTATGTACAGAGCTTTGCATACATGACGCTAGCATGGCACGCATGCGCATCGACCAGGCAGTTGTTAGGCAGGCGTGTGTGTGGTGGTGTATCGAAGACACGGTACTGGACTGCCGCCTTCAACCCTAAACCCTGGCACCCTTGCAACGGGGTGTATCATTTATTTATGTATTCCTGGTCCAAACAGCACCTACCCCCCACTGAGTTGGAGCTGGAGCCTGTGATGTAGTGCACATTCTGGCTGGTCTCACACACAGCCGCATGTATAAGGATTTGCTCTGGGCGGTTGCCTCTTAGCGCCTGAAAAGAAGCGGGGTTTGCCTCGATCAGCACGCCGCGCCAGTCCATGCCATGTTCAAACATGTACGTGTTGGAAAATGACAATCCGTCAAGAGCGCCGAGCTCCAGGAACGTGCCGTTGCGCAGCCCGCAAAAGGCCTGCAAGCAGTACGTTGCATGGACAAACCATGGCCTGCTTTATTTGAGCGCAGTGCCTGTCAAGCGGGTGCTGTATCGGTCAAGGAAAGGGCTCCTGCACCCGTTGACAGTACGTGCGCTGCGCATGCAGGTCGAGTGAGTCACACGGCCACATCTCACTCAGCGCAGTGGCGGCGTTTGGTCAGCAAGCACGCACACACAGTGCACACACGCAACCTGGGCGTGCCGTGCCGCATGCGGAGTCGAGGCTTACGGCAGATTAAAAATATGTGCGACAAGCTTGTTTCTGGGCTTGAACCTGAAACCGCTGTATGTGCAAGGCCGGTGCAAGGTGCCCGCTGCATTGCTGTGATCCTGCTGTGCATGCATACAGTTGGCATTGTGCCTGCCACTGCACGCGGTTGCTGGAATGTAGGACCATGATAAGATGCCAGCGGCAGCAGGGCTTGCATTGGGCCCGTTTTTGATGCATGGTACTGGGTTGTATGTAGCACACATGAAACCGCGGTTTATTTCCCGGTGGAGTTAGTTGGAGTGTCAGGGTCATTCACATGTAAGATAGCTAGGCTAGGTAGGATTGTTGACTTTGAGTTAGGATTTTCCAAACCTACCTGGGGAGGGGGGGGGGAGGGGGGGCTGGGGTACAACTTTGTTGTTGGAAACGCGGTCTACATGTGTAGTATGGCTGACGTGTGGCCGTTTTGTTTTTTATTGACGGGAACGGTTACAGGCTAGGACACCGCTGCCAAAGCAGGTGGTGACAGGACAGGGCAAGCCTGACCCCCTGGGACCCGGAAACCCGGCCGGGACAGGACAGGGACAAGGACACAAGAAAGGCAAGGAAAGCGAGCAAGGCCAACACGGGAAGCCGTTGCGCGGATCCACTGCGCGAGCGCGTGCGTGTGCTGCTGTGAGGACAGAGCCCCGAGCCATGCAGTGAAGATCACCAGGGACACCAGGGATGTGCGCTGAGGTTTGTCAGGGCATGCACGGGTACAATTTGAGTTGTAGCCTTGCTGGTGCGTCGACCGGCGTGTGACTACAACTAATACACCTCCGTGCACACCAGCAGGTTAGGCTCACAGAACCCTACCCTAACCTACTTGGGAGTTCCTAAGCTGATATGTTCAGTGCCAAAACTAACCGGGTGCATATGTGAATTGGCCCTTACCACCTCGCCCACAGCCCATAAGCCAACCGACACAACTTTTTCGCAACTACCTACCATCCCTTCCAGCAAGGGTATCCAGCGTACCACATGGCAAGGTCACAAGGTGGACTGCCTAAAACTTATATCAAAGCAGGCGCTGTGATTTCCGGTCCCTGTTTCCGCAACATAGAGAGTGCACATCGAGTGCACGTGGTGCCCTGCGAGCCCCGCCCGCCCAACGGAACAACAGATTGCAGCCGCCGGCACCCACCGTCTTGAACAGGTGCTGGTCCTCTGCACTTTGGGACTTGCTGTATTGAAGCAGGTTATGTTCCAGGTATAAGGCGCTCTGAGAAGCTGGGTCGCCAAAGGGTTGCCTGTGATGGTGCTGGCCTTGTGACACCCGCCACTCCGGGAAACTCAGGTCCATACCACGGTTTTCATGTGTTATTAAGAGCAGAATGAAAGTAAGGAAGACAAGTGCGAGGGCCATATGAAGTTATGAACGCTGCAGCACCGTGTTTCGCAAAGGTGCGTGGTTCAGCCTGCTGACGTTCAACAAGGAGAGCGAGGGTCGACGTTCTGAATACGCAAAGTTTGTGTGGCTGAAAGAAGCCCGGTGTGAATCCTAGATCGAATTATAATGGTAGGACAGCCTGTCCAAGCAGCCTTGTCATCACTTCGAAACAAAGCCAACAAACAAAAATCAATGATAAAGCCAGGCAACCAGTGCTTCCCAGCACCAGTTCCAGTTCGCATCGACACCATGGGTCCATGGTGAGGGCCTCTGTCACGCATGGCTCACGCACTACAGCGCTCGCGTTTACAGCGAAATGGGTGCGACCGACGAAAAACGCGGAGCCCGCTCATCAATCCCAGCTGCAACGAGTGGGGGCGAAACTATCGCTTCGACGTTGCTGCGCTGTTTCGCCTGTTTTGCGCCAAGTGCTTAGCGTTGGACTTGCCAGGCAGCCTCCGTTGCGACCTGCATGCTTGCCTTAGTAATGCTTATGAAAGTGTCTCAACGGTTCAAAAGCAAACCATAGTAAGCAGCACTCAGTGCTCATAAGCTGGGTCGTAGGGCGTTCCTGTACATCAGCACCTTCAATGCTTTGCTGCAGGCCAGGCTGCCTGTGCCGAATCTTTGCCGAGCGTTGGTCAGGCACCTGGTTGCGTAGAGAGAGTGTACATCACCTGGACCAGTATAGCCAGAGGCTCAGCCCGGGATATGGTAGCAAGAGAAACACCAGGCAAGTAAAGTAAAGTATCTATGCGGGTGTACCGCCGCGTACAATTGAGGAATGGGGCATACACTGAATGTACGCCCCACACCGTGAGACTGAGGGGCTAAGGCAAAGGCAATTCAAGCATTGTCAGTGGCGGCGGCAGCATGCTGGTGTTCCAAAAAGTGCTTGGTACCTAGCGAAGATGGCGGCGAGGTCACGGACAGCGAGCAGTGTTCTCAAACAGCACAGCAGGCATATCGCGCTTGCTGGGGCTTGACAAGGCCAATCAAGGTATGCGTGAGTGCATGGCAGTGAGCGTGCCAGTGTAGACCGTGCCAGCAACTCCAAAAAGGATGGGAAGAAAGATGACAGAGACACCGCGAGCCTGCCAGGCAGCGATGAGAGCGGCATACATTGTTGGGCACGAGCGAGGGAGCGCTGCCGGTTGGGGGCGAAGTCACAGCAGAATTTGAGCTCAACCCAAACGAGCGTGTCGCTGGTAGCCGGTGGAGTGAGAGGGCAACGGAGGAGGATGTCAGGGAGGGAGGGACGCAGGGTGCGCTGGCGCGGCCGGGCGGAGGTCGGGGGGCAAGGTGCGGTGGGAAGGGAGCAAGGGAAGCGGCAAGGGGGCAGCGCCACAGTCAGTGAAGGCAACGTAAGCAGCACGGGAGCCAGCAGTGATTGCGTCTAGGAGGAGGCGACAAGCGCTGTGATGGCGGGCAGTGACGATGGCGGACAGCGCACGCAGCAGGGCAACCAGAAACAGAGTGGTGGGAGGAGTCCCGGGCGCCACAGAGGCGACAGGAGGCGGAAGGGCGGGGGGTGACAAGTAAGCCAGAGCGGTATTGAATGGAGGGCACGGCGGCGCTGCAGGGCAGTGAACGCGGGGAGGTGCATGAAAGCGGAGCTAAGGGCAGCATCACGGCCCAACAGGTGCACCCAGCCACCGGCGGAAGTAGTAGGCGAGGGCGTTGGAGGTGCCAAGGGTGTGGCCGGATAGCAGCGGCGAGTGGCGAGTGGGACTTAACCTGGTGGAGGTCACCGGCGACGGTACCTGCATCCGAGATTGTTCTGACTTTACCAACTATTGGGGACCATCCACGAGCAGCAGAAGTGTGCATGGAGGCTGCATGCAAAGGCATAATTTTAGGGTCTGTGCAGCTTTCCAACTGCAAGGATTCAGGACCGCTACAACATAGCGCTACAACTCGGCTCAGGTCCTAGAGTGCATGCCACGCTGCAGTGCATGTGCGAACGCGTCAGCCGCTCGCGTCGGGCTGCTGGATGGACACATACTGCCGCAGCATGCGCATGGATGTCACCCCCTTCCCCCTGCTGCGTGTAAACACCAAATAGGTGGCATGCTGACAAGAGCGAGGAACTGCATAGTGCCACTGCATGCATGGAGGAGCTGGCTAAAGCATGGGGCAGGCGACTGAGCGCATGCCATCGTGTATATCGTGTCGACTGCAGGCATGAGCCGTCGCATTGCCAGCAGCCTCGATCCTTTGCATAAGGTGAATGACTGGTTCAAGGAAAGCACATCGCCACCGTGGTAGTAGAGCAAACATTAGTGCTGGCCTTCGAGTTGACCTGCGCCTTGCAGCTGTTGCATTTGGCAGCCGCAAGCAGCCATCAAAGCCCACTGCATGTGATGCGGCCATAAGGGTGCAGGGTGGGTACTGTGAACTCTGTGCAACCCAGCTGCATGGCGGCGCCCGAATGCGTGTGCGTCGCCGCAAGTGCGGCCCCCCACAGCCCATACAAGGCCTGAGGGGCCTCTGGGAGGGCAACGACCCATGCCAGTGTGTTTGTTAACACTGAAATATGGCATTACATAACCCAGCTGCATGCAGCATTGCGTGTGTTCCCCTCACACGTGTGCCTCGCGGTAAGCGCGACCCCTGATGCTGCCTTGCTCCCCGCTGTGCACTGCCGCCGCACCCTGCAGTGCCGCTTTGGCGATCTCGCATTGTACGCTCCACATTATCGGCAGTGGACATGCTTCCAGTTCCAGCCAGTGGGGGGTGGCGATCTGCAGGCCTCGCGCATTGATTACTTCTGCGCCTACGTTGACATGGAACCCTGCGTCTACTGCGTCGCTGCTGCTGTTGACTTCCACTGGAAGTTCCAGTGTGTGCAGGTGGTCCTGGCACGGTTGACACGGGTCTCGTCGTGCATTGGACAGGGGCTGCCATGCGCGAGGGCTGGCATGCGCGCATGCGCGATACCTGCAGCACCCTGACCTGCTCGCATGGAGTCGATAAGCGTAATTGCACAGGTGCAGCTGATGTATGAACCAGCAGCAGTTTGGGCGTGTTAGGCAGTATTCAAGCATGGCTGGTGTGGTTTGCGCGCTCGTTCGCGTTGACCGTGAGGCGTTGTCCCCTGTGGCTTGACTGTGTGACATACCATGATGGACGCATGCAGGCATGCCAACAGGTTGCCAAGCTAGCCATGCCCGGTAAAGGTTACGTGAAGCCTTGTCCACAGGCACTGCCCAGGCAAACGTTGATGCAGCGGTTTGCACGAGTAAGTAGCATCGCCACAGCCCCGACACTATCCGGCTGCTGGATCTGCGATTGCCTGCAGGTTGCATGCTGCCAGCATTGGCCTTGGAGCCAGCACTCAGGGTTTTGCCACACCACCGCCACCACCACCGCTGTCCAGCGGCGACGCTACAGAGCTCTACATCCGCTGTGGTACGCCTCCATGTGAGGCTAACGGTGGTGGCGAACCCAAGAGTGCTGGTGGGATATCACAGTATATCACAAACCATCGTTGTTGTGTTATACACTGCCAGGGAAGCGCGTGCGCCGATTACTTATCCCAGTTGCGCGTTTATACTTGCTGCTCCAAGCAACAGGTGGACAGGGGCGTCATCTGGGGCGTCATCGATTTTGCGCTTGTGCACCTGCATGCACACATCATCACATCAGCATACGTGTTTGTGTTGGCGGCTGTGTGCTGGTGCTGGGGCGTCCTGCTGCTGCCCGGCTGGCCCGCTGCCTGTGTGTGCGCCAGAGCATGCTGCAAACCGCTAACACTGGTGCAGTGGTGCCTGTTGCTGCTGTATTGTACAAGGACGCGCCAGCAGCACCGTACTCGGTATCCTGCTGGCACCCCACGCACCACGCACATCGGTGCGCCACGTTGAATACGCGCACCAGGCCGCACGTGCACGCTGTTGAACACTGCGGCCTGCTTTACCGGCGTCAGCGGCGTGCGGCGTGCGGCGTGCTCACCCCGCATGTGACAACACCTATGGCATGTTCACATGCATGCACCGCAGCACAACCCCAGTGGCGCTGGCGTGCTGCGGGGGTGACCCCGGCGCTGTCAGTGTGTGCTGTGTGCTGTGTGCTGCTGCTGTTGCGCCTAGCCAATTCTGCCTTCAACAAACATGGCGCAACCCTCCAATAAATGCACCTGGTGCACAAACACAGTACGCCACCCTCAGGTGCAGTTCCCACCATCACGCAAACACACTGCACGGCCCCACGGAAAGCACACTGCATGGCCCCATGTCTGACACACCATTCCGTGCGGGTTGCCCGCACCTCACCGCTTTGGTCACCGCCTGTCATGACCATGCCTGTGTGCTGCTGCTGGAGGGCCTCTTGGCTGGGCGTCTGGGTGGGTGCATCGTGTTCACTGACTGCGGTTCCGCCTTGCCTGCACCCCCCCGCCCTCGCACCGCTCTTTGCCCCTACCTGGGCCTCCTCCCGCCTGCGCGCACTGCACCCTCCCTCCCGGACGTCATCTTCCGTTGCACGCATGAGCCGCCGGCCGTTGCCCCTGCCCTGATGCTGGTGGAGCTCAAGTTCTAATGCGCTTACTCAGCCTGTAACCGTTCCCGTTCGAAAGCAAACAAAACTCACCAGCACTCCAGCGCGCCCGTGCCGCCGCGCAAAAGGTCGCCTTGGCTTCTCTCCTCCAGGGCCAGGGGTTTGTGGTGCACCCCTTCCCTCTTTGCTTGGCGTCTCGGGCACTGTATGTCTACGCGTTCACCCTCCTGGTTGTGATCCCCCACCTGGGCCTGTCTAGCGTGTCACACCGACAGGCGACTGCCACCTGCGTTCCATCCATTCTCACGCCGTTCGTTGCTGCTAAGCACTTCATGGAGCACCAGCACGTTTCTAATGTTGCGTGATGGCCGCCTGTCTTTGGTCTCATGGTAGGATGCTGCATGCATTTCATGTGGCCCCCTTCCTCAATGTTTACGCAGTGTGCACCGTGCGCCCTGTGTAGCCACTTTACTTAATTTGAATTTTTTTGCACTCTTCATTTTATATGTGCGTGGTGTTTAACCGCGAGCATACCAGTTCTTTGTACTGCCTTTCCAACCGAACACGTTTGGCCAAAATCAAGCTCTCTCCGGCTTGCAGCTGCCCCCATAGTGCCTGCAGGGCAAACGTTTCTCAGGCTAGAGACCGGCTTTGTGGATAAATTGTTCTGCAGCTTTTGCTTGTGCGGACCGGACCGGCTTTACTAATGCGCACTCCTTGAGGTGCCGCCGCCGATGGGTATCCGCCACCAGCACCAACGGGTCAGGGATGCATGGCAGGGAGTATGATCAGCTGCTATACCGCTGGTGGGGTTTCATGCTGACATCCAGTTAGTGCGGTGAGTAGAACGCTGTGCGCCTCCGACGTTTCAGCGAAGCGGGCCGACATGCCGCTGCAACGGGCTGCTCCTCAATGGTGTGTCATACAGCAGTGATATACGGTACAATGTGCTTCATACAAGGAGTCTGGGTTGAAGGGAGTTACAGCGAACCTGGACCAGTCCGTCACAGGCATGCTAGCATCGCAACAATTGCCTGTTGCAACGTGCTGACACCTTGTGTTGCGTTCACAGGCTGCTTCTTGCAGCAAACACCCTGAGTTTACAGAGTCACTGGCGGCATGCCCTGTGTGCAACCATACACTGAAAGCATTATGCGTGCTCGCTCGTCCAGGTGTGACGTTGAGCCTACAATTGGGCTACAACCAAGCCAAAACTCACAGGGCCCGGAATGAACCGTGACAGCGCGACTTCCAACAACACCAGCAAGAGAAGCAGCAACAGCAGCAGGCGGACACCCTGCTCTTGTCGCACAGCCCGCTTTCGCCCTGGTCTCCACGCTCACGGGTCTCCATGCAAAGGCCTCTTCCTCATTTCCGCACTGTGCTTGGTATGGCTGGCAGGCCAGGAGGCTGAGGGGCGGCCTGCTGGCGCAGCACAGCAGGCCGCTGTCAGGCCTCACACAGGGGCTGGTCAGCACGCACATGTGCAAGACACCCCAGCGCTCAGGCGCCTTCGTGAACTCACCACCGACGCCATCAGCGGCAGTGGAGCTCAGAAGGCCTGCTTGCACCTGGAAGATGTAAGTGAGGCCGGTGCCGGCACAAGTGCTTGCATTCATGCATGCGTTGCATGATGGAGTGACGGCACTGGATTGCGCAGTCGATGCAGCCGCGAGCAAAGGGCATGCATTGGGCATGACGTCGGAATAGGATTGGCTTGCCACGCGGCTGGGGGGGGGAAAGGATTAGGCGTACACGCGGCAGCAAGTGGGGGCCCCACGTCGGAGACCCATCTGCGCGTCCCATCACACACACACACATGTACCATAGGAGCGGCACAGCTCGCTGTGAACCTGCATTCAACACACGCAACGCACATGCACCTCTACACCACAGCCATTCAATGTGCGTGAGCGCCACCACATGAGAGGTGGCGGACTGGCAAAGCCGACGCCACCTGAATGCTCATCAGTGCGCCTGTGCAATGCACAGCTTTTTCGGACAGGACTCCTTCCCAACGTAGACCCAAATCAACCCCTGCAGGTCACCTGAACCGTGCAGACACCATAACAGCAAGCGCAAAATGATACTGTGACACTATGCGATGCATCGTGCAGCGCATGCAGGCTGAGCGTCGAATTATGTCACATAGCATTGCATGATCGCCGACAACGTCGGCGTCTGTGTTGCTATGGATAAGTTGTCCCACACTTGCTCACCTGTCGTGGTATGCCTTGGTCATGCTCCTTGTCCTCCGCAGCTGCCCAGCAACATGACGTTGAGCGAGTCGTTTGTCGTGTGCGCGTCGGACATGGTGGTGGCGCTGGTCGGCAGCGTGTCCTCGCCGGCTTACCGCACGGCCCAGGAGGCGACGGTGGGCCGCCACCTCAGCGTGGTGTACTTTGACGAGCACGACTTTGTGCAGCAGTGCGTGGACTGCTCCATCCAGGAGACGCACCAGGGCAACGGTCGCCTGGACATACATAAGGTGCAGGACAAGTTCTACGGAGGCGTCAAGTCGCAAAACAAGTGAGTGTGGAAACTGTGAAACAACGCTGCACCTCCGATGTGACACACATGTACCGGAAGAACACCGTGCCCAGTTTTATGGAGAAAACCTGCTAGTTTAATCCGTGCCGCTGCCTGCCGTGTGGTGTGGTGTGCGGTGGTGTTGCTTTATGGCAATACGGTATGCGCAGTCTTGGCGGGTTGCATGACCGTGGGCCTGCGCTTGGGGCAACAGGCGTAAGTACTGGCCCCAAGTAAGCAGGCTCTCATGGATACCATGCTGCTGCTGCTAATGATG
>BDDA01000272.1:72070-85570 GCA_001662385.1 Chlamydomonas asymmetrica | reverse complement strand
GGGGGGGGGGGGGGGGGGGGGCAGATCAGCAGGCAGGCAGGCAGGCAAGTACCGGTTGGTCAGCGCTACCTAGTGCCATGCAGGCAAGCGCACAGGACGCATAACATGAATGCGCCCTCCCAGCTCCGTGCTGCCCGGCCTTAGCCACCATCGCATGCACTGTGGGCCATTTTCACTCTAGGTGAGGGGTGTGGCGATCAAGCGAGGATACGTTTCAGTGTCCTGGTGCTCCACTCGTGCCCGTCACACATGCCTTGGCGCAACATGACATCAAGCAATCACCGGGTCCTTGAGGTCGCTCGGGCTGAGCCCATGCATGCGTGCCCACCTGACCCTCCCACAATGACCGATCCGCCATACACGTTGTCGCCGGCGTTCAGGCCGCCGTAGAATGCATCCTCCGGCTTCTTCTTCTGGAGGAACAGGGCCAGGCGGATGGGGTCGACGGATGCATCGCTGTCCATGAGCAGTAGGAACTTGGGGTCTAGGGTGGCGGTGTGCAGGATGGCGTCCATGTACGCAAACGCAATCCTGCACGCGCACGCAGCGAACAGGCCCAGCAGAGTGGCAGGGCGCATAGACGGCATAGTACCATGGCAGGATGCCACAGTTGGGTTTGGTATGAGTGTACGCATGCGGGCACATGTGTAATTGCTACAAGGGTGGGCCTGAGGACACCGGCACATGCATCGTGTCTCATATCAGAGGCTGATGCTGATGGGTGTGTATTGTTCGGATGGTTCACCGAATGTGCCGGTACACCCAGCGGCCTCGCTCGCACTCGCAGGCAATTTGTGAATTACTGCAGGCGTGTGTGTGATGCAAGACTTCACACTTTACTGCACATTTCACCATGCAGCCCAAGCGGGCGGGCAGTGGATGTCGTGCAGCCCGCAAGGCCTGAGGGGGAGTGGGAGAGCAGTCGGGGCTACCCTGAATGCCCTCCCAGTGCTGCTACTGGTGAGGTACACCCACGTAAATGCACTGCATATGCCCCGGCACTCCCAACACTGTATAGATTGCACATCACCACCTCACGACATGTATGGTGTGCATGCCAGCCTGAGCTGCGCAGGCGTGCTGATGCAGCAGTGCACCCGCACGTCACCGTCGCATCATGCACTGTGGCATCATGCCCACACGCGCACATGAGCACGTCACGCACGCATGTGTACTGCACAGCATTTGCTGAATGTGCACCTCACAAACACCTACCTTTGTTGTGCGCAGCCCCAAGCTCGGCCCTTCAGGCCCTTCTGGAATAAGTTCTCACTCTTGTGCACGCCAAAGATATAGCTGGTGAAGCTCTCAAAGTTCAGGCCGCTCTCCGGGTCAGGGTCGCTGACGTTGCAGTTCACACAGTTCCGAGTGAAGTCGTGCTCATCGAAGAACACTAGGCTGAGGTGTTTGGCGACGGTGTTTTCCTGCGACCACCGGAGACGTGGCGTGGCTATGCTGTGGATGGCCACAACGACCACTTCAGATGCACACAAGACCATTTTGCTATCCAGCCTGGACTTGTCGTTAACCTGCAGTCCAAGGCACACGTACGCAGCACCGACAACGGGGCAAGGGCGAGGCACACACGTCAAGTGGAACGCCTTACATCGTTTTCCGCTTTGGGCTGAAGCCAAACACAGTTGTATGCCGTACCTCAGGAGCAATTGCAAAAGCGAAAGAAATACACAAAAGGTTCAGTTTGCAACACCCCTGGCCGTTGCCTGTATCGCTCCACCAAAAGCTCCACTGCTGATTGCAAAAGTGTTGGGCACTACCAACGTGACAGCCCGACAGCTCCCAAGCAAAAGATTAGAACAGCAAGCCCTTTGACAGAGCAGCATTCCAAGCAGGGCTTGCTTGCAGAAGCATGCCCCAGCATGCCCCAGCATGCCCTCTACTTTCTTTTGCCTCTGTCTGCTCCAGCAGGCAGTGGAAGGTCAGGTGGAAGGTGCAACCCCTAACTGGCTAGAAACATGTGCACGCATAAGCCCGTGCAGTGCAGCAGTGGGAAGTAAAAGCCGGAGAGGCCAGGCCCGAGTTGTTCATGTGAGTCAGACAGCTGGGCCACGAGAGGTGGCTGAACCCAAAATTCGTGTGGCCCTCAGGAAGAGCCAGTATTATGTGTCTTGCAATCATATGCCGGCGATAGGCTCAAGCAGGTATGGTGAGCAAGTCACGTAATAACAGGAGTTCCCACCAGACAGCAGATGCGAAGCCACGGGGTTGCTTTCACAGCAGGACCTTTACAAACAAAACGCCCAGCTGACACTTAACAGACACCATGTACAGGGCAGACACACAGTCTGCGTGCGGCGCTTGTGCACGCCTCGGTACGATGCACACGACCGTCGTTGAAGGTGCAGATGCCACACTCACGTGTTCAAGGAGCTGGCAGTCCTTGGCATTTTCGAGCTTGTACAGATCCGATACACCCGCTGTGATTGGTGCTGGTGGGACCGGTGGTGAAAGCGGAGCGCCCCCCTCTTCAGGACAGTCCTCATCGTCTTCGTGAGGCCCGTCATGGGCGTGCACGGCTAGGGCTGCCAGCAGCGCTGCTAAAGCAAGCCGTTTCCAAAGCTTTAAAAGCATCGCTTCACAGCACTGACTGGAGGGTACCTAGCCTACTGCTGCATGCGGCTGGTTTGGTGGCCGTTCACCTCATCAACCAAGCGAATAGACAACTTGGCAGTCCTGGTTTGTGGTGGGTGGTAAGTTTTCAAGAGGCAACGGCACTTTCAGAAAGTCATCAAATAGTCGACGTAAGCTATCCAGAACGCTAGGTCATGCCCCACAGATTTGTATCACGAAAAGTGAGACTCAATTCTGCCCGAGCACAGGTCAGTCATGTTTGCAAGTGCAGCTTGTGTGCCAGCAGAACACCATAGCTTCGAAACTCCACACACCTTCTCCGTAAAGCGTGAGACATATGAGAGCACCGTGACTGACCATTGACCAGCACGCCATAAGATTGGTAGGCATGTCCTGGCAGGAACGCGCAGTGTGGGTGGCGTGCTGCAGCACCAGGGCCTGGCTGGTACTGCCTACACCATCACATGTGCGCAGCCCGCGTGCCGCCCAACATTTGCATGCGGGGCCTGGGCGAGTGAACTTTACACCAGCCAGGACAGTGGGATGCATATTGGATGGCCAGCAGAAGCAACTCGCTGAGCAATATGCCAGCATCGACTGATCGTACGGTATGCAGTCGGTATGCACACCAACCAGCACACCACTGTGCAAAACATCACATCATGCATCACCCATTGCTATATAGAATAATATAGCTATGATGGCAGGCAAGACTGCTGCAACGCTGTTTTCAGGCGCAGTGCAAGCAGCAGGCGATATGTGCGATGAACGCGCAACTTGCAGGCCAGGCCGCTCGTGCGCCCCCAAGCAGCTGTGCATGGCTGGCCATGTTACAGGTAGTAGGTAGTAGGGGTAGGCCTGCGAATGACTGTACAAAATGCCGGGCGATGCACGTGTTGGTAATGTCACTTGGAAGATACTGTAATACGTTGCCATGTTGACGCGCTACCCTGCTGTGAGACCCTCACGTTGCAGCAGCACCAACAAGTTGTCACCGGCAAGTGGCCTCACACGCTTTAATCATTGACAGCGCCTGTACGCAGCCAGCTGTACGGCACAGAGCGCCATGCGCAGTAGGATCGCCGCTGCATCCGCTGCTGCCTGCCTCAACCGTCACGTGTCAACGCCAGTGCTATTCCCAGCCCGCAGCCTCTCCTGCATCTCCCCCACCATGTCAACGTAGTGCTGCGTGGTGAGCTTCATACGGTTGTCCCACAGCCACGTGACCAGCTCGAACAGCGGCTTGTCCAACATGCGCTGGACGTGCTCCCTCAACCCGGCGCTGCTGGTGACCAGCCAGTTGCCGCTGAACTCCGCCAGAACGCCTAGCGGCGCGCAATCCGTGACATACACCGGGACGCTGCCCACCAGCAGGCAGTCGAACATCGCATGGCCCTCGTCGCCTGTTCCCTAGGCCACCAGGCAGAAGCGATGCTTCCGCAGGTCATCGAGGTAGGCGTCGTGCGTGTTTGACTCCAACCCCTGGACTAATGTCAAGGACCCCTCCAGCTCTTCTTTCATGCGGAGCGCCTTGGGCAGCTGCGTGAACGGCGGAACGTTGATGCGGCCGGCCTTGGTCAGCATCTGCTCCAGCAGCGCCGTCTTGGAGGAGTACGTGTGCAGGTAGCGTTGCCGGATCGCGGCCTGGTTGGCCTGAGCGTAGTGGGGCTCCCGGAACCCGACCGGCAGGTAGCGGCGGCAGCGCACCGCGCGCTTGCCCTCATGAGCGTGGTGCGGCATGTTCATGGCGAAGATCGCGGAGGTCTTGTCCCGCGCTGCCTCCAGCACGCGTTCGTCCGGCGTCAGGCGGCTGAGGCCCAGCAGGAGGATGACCGGGTGCGCCAGGTGCGGCAGCACGTGCTTCTCAAAGGCGCCGCTGTTGAGGATGTCGGTCCGCACGAACACCACGGTGTGTGGCAGCCACGCCGCGATCTCCTTGGGCGTGTAGTAGGGTGCGGTGCGGGGCAGGTCGTACAGCAGCGGCCGGTCCTGCCAGTCAATCACCTGCGTGTGCAACCGGACGGGCGGTCGTCAGCCAGGGCAGCAGCAGAGGACACACAGCAGCAGGGCACTGCAAATGGAGCGAATTGGCGGAATGCATCCCGGAAGCCTATGGAATGCCCTGCACACAGGCGTTGGATGGGAGCGCGTCCAGCACCATGTGCACGGATACAGATTCCATGGGTGGCTAAACGCCAGGCAAACGCCGGATTGGCATGCTCAAGCCAGGGCCGCTTTGGCTTGCTTTGGCACCAGCTGGGAACGCGCAGGAGGGACGTCATTTCTGCAATCATGCAGCACCATCAGAAGGGCTAATAGCCATCACACCCTAATGGCCCCTACACAGCCTCCTCATTGCAGCCACTTCGTGTGCATGCACGCCAGGTGACCCTGACTGCTTCCTGCCATCCACCACGGCCGCACTGGCGAGTACCAAGGGCATGCACTGTGTCCCTTTGGGCCGGGTAGGCAGCTGAGCTAGCGTCTGTGCAACTTGCGGTCTGCCAGCCAGGCCTCAAAGGCTCAGCACATGCACTCACACCAGGGGGGGGCGGGCGGGGGGGGGGCTCAGCCGCATTGCAGTGTAGGCGTACATGCAAGAAGCGATGCACCCACCTTTTCAGCGAACGCGGTTGGGCAGTTGAAGCACATGTACGCGGGCAGCCGCTTGTCCACGACCAGGGCGGCGTACACTGCGGAAGAGCTGATCAGGAAGAAGAGGCGCAGCGCCACAGCGGTGGGCAACGCGCAGGCGGAACGAAGTCGGCTGACACGCCTGGCTGCGGGCGCCGCCCTAGGTGGGCCCCATGCAGCCGCCATGAGGGCCTGGGGCATGAAGAAGGATAGGCACCAGGAGCAGTGGCAACAAAAAGCAGAGCAGAGCGTGTGATTAAGCTCCAGATGGCATTTACAGCTCAGCTGCCAGTACGTGCGTACATCGCAGTAGAGCACTCGAATCGCATCTGGGTGACTCCAGTGCAGGTCATGCTCTCACAACACATGCGGTTGTGCGGCAGCAGGGCCAAGCACATGTGCGTGTGTGGTGTTGCGCGAGGAGGAGGACCGGCAAGGCCCTTAGCGCGTTTAGCCAGCTGACCAGCAGGTGTGAGGCGTACCCTGCTGCTGCCGCTGTCGGCGTGCATGGCTTGCACCAACCCTCCGCCTGTTGACCAGTGCATGCCAGTAGTCTGTTGCGCCGTCTGCATGTTGCGCTCCTCACTTAGTCAGGGGCTTGCTAGTCCCCCTGACGCAGAGACAGAGCCAGAGTCAGAGTCGGAAGCCAACGAGGAGGGCGTGTTTCCCCCAATGTATGTGCGTGCATTTCAAGCGGTGAACCCAAACACATATGCGTGTCTGCCTGCCTCGCTTCCGGTCAATGTGCCTCGTGCTTCAAGCGCTGCCTGCATCCTGCTTCGGTGACCTGCTGCTCACAGTGCCATACGTAAACCAGCAGCACAAACCTAGTGTTTCTAACAAACCAGGGCAAAACGGACTGCACTTGGTCGATGCTTGCGACGCTGTCGCGACGCAAATGCGTTTTGTCAGCAGGTGTCACACGTACTCTGGTACCAGTGACGAAGCACCCGTGTGGCTCTACACTTTGCCAGAGCAGGAGCTGTGCATAGTTTAGCTTAGAAAGCCTGCTGCCACGTGCAATCCATCTGTCTCCGGGGATGCAGCAGGATCGCTGCCGCTACATACGCTTACATGCTTGGCAGCACGGATGGACTTCCAGTCAGTTGGCTGCCGATGCACAGTGTGAGGATACTATGTGACTGAAGGTTCTTGCCATCATGAATTCGCTTTGCAGTGCGACGCTCACGTCCTTATTATCATAAGGGCGGAACCTTGTATGTGTCCGGTGCGGTGTGGAACCAAACCCTTTGCACGCAACGTGCTGCAAGTGATGAGCGACATACACCACATGCTGCCACCCTATGCTGCCATGTTTATCTTTGGTGCACCCAAGCCACCAGACCCGCACTCACCTGTTGCGAAATGGTTCCGTCAGCTCCAGCGGCGGCATGCAGCACCTAGCCCTACGCGTTGGAGGGGCTGCAGCGCCAGTACCCCTGAGACACTGTGCCTTGTCCTGCACTTTATCTGTCTACCGTCTGAGCAGCTGAACACAGCAGCGGGGAGGTGCACGCCACATGTGTATGAGCTATGTGGCAAGGAGCCATGCTGCGAGGAGAAGTCAAGCTCCGGACGCTGGGTGTCTGCCAATAGAGTGCCTGCCTCCACAAGCAATAAGGGTGACTGTTCAAGAGATTGTGCGGAAGCCTCCACACAGCACCTGGTTATGCTGGCACCGGAGGGAGGTGCAACTTCACCCTGGCACAATTTCTGGCGAATGGTTTCGTTGGATGCCGTAGCAATCACATACAGGCAGCCGGGGTCACCATCACCGCTTCAAGCCGCCGTGTCGCAAAGGGTATGCATGCACGTATTGCACACACCCCAGAAGTCATAGGCACCTTACTCCGACTACCCCCACCGGTACACGCAGCATGGGTGGCGTTCCCAGTAGTGCAGTGATATGGCTGGGTGGGGGCAATAGCAGGTGCAGTCCAAACGCAGTACACAGTATGCTAGGTCAGTGGTTTTTGCGGATGCGCTTCAGCGTGCGGCGCTCCCCACTGCCCGCACCTCATCCACTCGCGCATATCATTGATCCAGGTGAAGCCTGATCATGCATTGTCATACTATAGAGCCACCGCTCTCCAAGTGGCCTTTGGTATGTTGATCAGTATAGGAGTACATCGGTATGCGGCTATACACTCAACAACACACTCACCTGCGCACAATTCGCACCGGCCGGTGGGGTTGGCGCCGTAGGCGGGCAGACAGCAGCTGGCCAGCGATGCATGAATACCGTACATCGATGTTGCGTGCAGGAGAAAGGACTGGCCTTGATCGACCACAAAATGCGGTGCCCGTCCTTGTAATTAGCTGCACTGCGGTCTCAAGTGTGCGCTTCATGCTGCATTGATGCACTGTCAGGCATGGCGTCAATCAACGCCGACTGTACTGCAAGCTGCGTTCTGGCCACGCCTATCCCTCTAAACGGCATTATCAGGTGCGTGGGTAGGCAGGCAGGGGGGGGGCAGCAGGGAGCGCTCGCGGAAGCCTCTCACAGGGTTCACACGAAATTGGTGTACATCGAATGCAGTGAAACCCATGGACCTTATGCCGATATGCATCAGGTGGGTACAAGTATGCATCACACGTTCGTACCATGCATCACAAACTGAGTCATGGAAGCAAAATCCGAACCCATAGCCGAATCTGAAGACGTGCGTCTGCACACAAAGCACACGTTTGAAACCTGATGGATTTAAGGTTTGAGCGACATGTGCCTTCCATGCTGCACAGCCAAAGTCATGCACGCTGATGCGACCAGGGTGGAGTACGTACCGCATGTGACGACTGTGTTGCCCCGTGTGCGCAATGCGTTGCGACTCATGCAGCTTGTTGGCGCCACTAGCTGGATGGGTGCGGGTGAGTGTGCGGCCCATTCGGCACCGCTCAGTGGGGCATTGAGCATGCACAATGCATGGGCCATTAGCGAACACGCAGCCTGCTGCGTGCATGGCATCACTCAGCGTGCACATGGCCGGGTCACAAGGTTTGTGGATGGAATCAGTGCAGCGCAGCCCCAGCCGGTCGGGCAACACTCCGCTACTGGATGCCAACCTTGCTTGCTCGTGCATGCAGGGGCACATCCGAATCACTCGGCTGGCAGAGCAGGCAGGTGAGGCCAGCGGACAACAAACCGTTTGGTGCCGCAGTTGGGGAAGGGGACTACCCAACAACGTTATCATGCAGAGGAGTCACCTGCATGCGCAGGATGCCCTCACGCTTCAAGGCCCAAAGTACCGGTGCCTGCGGGGCTGCCACCGTGCCCTGTGCAATTACCATGCATGGCAGGCGATGCGCCAACATTTCCAATGGCACGCGAATGCCATGCGGGTGCATCCTGCTGCTCGGCCCATCGCTTCAATTGAGCGTCCCTGCTGCCGGCCTGTAGCGACACGTGCCGCTGCTAGCGTTGCGGAACATGGTCTGCATCTCGCCCACCATGTCCGCGTAGTACTGGCTGAACAGCTTGCCGCGGTTTTCCCACAGCCACGTCGCCAGCTCATACAGCGGCACGTCAAGCATGCGCTTTATGTGTGCCTGCAGGCCGGTCGTGTTGGTGACAAACCAGCCGCCCTTGAACTCCTCGTAAATCCCCGGCTCTGGATCGCTGGACACGTACAGCGGGATGCTGCCGACGATGAGGCACTCGAAGAAGCGGTGCACGTCGATGCCGTTGCCACGCAGCATCAGGCAGAATCGGTGCTCGCGCAGCTTGTCCATGTATGCGTCATGGCCGACCAGGCCCTGCTCCCGCACAACGTAGTCGTCCAACATTTTGTCGTTGAGCAGGCCCGAGACCTGGCCCCGGAAGGGCGTCGTGGGGGAGAAGGCGGGGATGTAGACGCGGTTGACCTTGGCCAACAACTGCTCCAATACCGCCTCCTTGGAGGCGTACGTGCGCTTATAGTGGCCATCCAATACACCCTGGTTGGCGCGCGGCTCGTGAGGCTCCTGGAAGCCGATGGGAAGGTAGCGCCGCCGCCGCACCCAGAACTTGTCGTTGGTGCGGTGCGGCATGTTCATGGAGAACACCGCCGATATCTTGGAGCGCGCTGCCTCCATCACACGCTCGTCCGGCGTCAAGTCGCTGAGGCCCAGCAGGAGGATCATCAGGTGGCGCATGTGCGGCAGCACCTCCTTCTCGAACGCTCCGTCGTTGAAGTCGTCGGTCTTTACGAACACCACCGTGTGGGGCTCCCAGGTAGCGATCTCCTCGGGTGAGTAGCGCTTGTTCTTGGGCGGGTCGTACAGCAGCGGCCGGTCCTGCCAGTCAATCACCTGAGCGTGCGCAACACACGCCCATGAAGGCATGGCAGGAACGCAGTATGGATGCATTAGATTAGATTAGATTAGATTTACGTTAGGAGCTTTCTAGCCGAGGCCGACACTCCCCTCAGATGAGGACAGAAAACTCTCGCAGGATGCATTATATGCATGCAAAGGGGGCAGCAGGCGTGCCCATCAGCTAGCCGATAGCACAAGCACAAGTACCGCTATGGCAGCCGGCCACATGCATGGTGTGAAAGAGGCTGGCAACAAGCGCTCAACACCCACCGCATGCGCCATGCACATGCTGACATGCACCACATGCATCACATGCATCACCGCGCGATGCCACCCCACAAGCAGCGCTTGGGGTCCTTGACTCGCAATTGGCAGGTGAGGTGCATCCACTGCATGCTGCATGATGGTCGAGAACGCAGCAACCTGCTACATACACGTACCACTCAGCCTGTCGCCCCCTGCCACCTTCCTTCAACCACCCACAAGTGGCCCGTGTTCTGCCCCGTGTGTACCCCTCAAGGGCACACGTGCGTGCATGTCTGCATACTGTTTTGATGAAGCATCAGCACATTTCGGAGGCATAAAGTGGTTGTTCGTAGTGAGTTCACGGGCTGACAGCATGCATGCATGCATGTGCAGCGCACCTTTTCAGCGAACGCGGTGGGGCAGTTGAAGCACATGTACGTGGGCAGGCGCTTGTCCACAAACATGGCGGTCACCTCCGGGGTGTGTAGCAGCAGCTGTTGCAGCAGGAAGGCGAGGCGGAGCACCACCGCAGGCCGCCAAACATCACGATGTGTGTTCCTCTGCCATGCGGGGAACGTCCGCGTCATCATCGAGTGCGTGCTTGCCTGCCGCCATAATCACCAGAGCCAGCAGGATGGTGGCAGTGGCGAGGTGTATCGAACAAGTTGTGGCATCCACGCATCGAGAAGTCACTCAGTTAAGGCTGCAGCCTGGGCCACCTGCGCACCCAAAAACGAGCTACTTGCGGTATTTGTATTGACTAAACAGTCCAGTGCACGGTTGGAAACATTGCTGGCAAGCCGTAGTAGCCGTAGCCGCAGCAAGATGGGGTCAGGGCAAGGCTGAAGTTTGCACATAAAACACACAGCCGGTCAGGTGGCTCGTGCGTGCGGCCCAGGGCTGGAGTGCCTTTGTACGAGCTCGGGCCAAACAGCGGTTCGAGCGCGGACGCTTCGCGGGCGCACCTAGCGTGGAGAAATGGAGATGGGAACAGATTGCAGCAGTTACCCCGCTTTACATGCAGTGTGAGTGTAGAGGCTGCTCAGCGGCAACTCGGCAAGGTCACCGCAGGCGGAGAAAACTGGAGTTGCGCGTATGCGCACACGTAGCACACGTGCGTGCGGTAGGTGGTTGCAGGATGTGGACAGTCTTGACCCACTGAAACCTGTGAACAGCAGCTGCAAGATAGTGATAGTAAAGGAGCGGCTTGAATTTATCCAGAGCAGCGCCATGTTCCCCACCAATGCAGCGACCGCAAGTTCCAGCGCACTGAGCGTACCGATAGATAGCACCGAGCGGCACTTTGCCGCACTTGTGACGATGGTCAAAACCCATCATCCTCCGGCTGTAATCCTTCCCAAAGCATAATTGATATGGTGGCATGACAGGTATTGTGCCTTTCTCGACCACTGCGTACGTGATATGCACCTGGCAAAGGCCTGCTGTCCTTTGCGGCAACGTCCTCACTCTTCTTGCAAAACAAACCCAGCTCCTTCGTCAGCACCTGGCCAGCATCCAGATGTACAGCTCCACCCACCACGTTGCAAGCGCAGGGGCTTTGTCGTGCCAACAGCAACACACACGGTCTAGCGCAGGCAGGGGTGTTCGGTACATGTATGTTTGGTACCTCAGACGACGGTCCTGTGTGTACAGGCAGCGGGCAAATTTGTTGATCTGTCTGCTGGAAAAGGCACGTACAGGAATCGGGTTGTTGTGCGTGTAAACGTTGGATGGGTGGCATGAGCATGAATGCATGTGGTGCATCCACCGTGTTCTGGGTGGACTCCGCCCGATACCCTCATCATCAGACAATGCCTGGACTTGACCCCCATGCAATCCCAGGTGCTGCAGATGCAGGGCACCTTCGTGTCACCCCTGAGTGGCGCGTTGCTTCTGACACAGGGCGAGCGGTGAATAGACATACATGCATGCATGCATTTGTGCCATTTTGTGGCTTACAGATGCTCGACCAGCCCATGCAGCCGCAATATTGCACCAGGCAACCAATTGCATTCCTGAGGCAGCACGGTCGCTGCGCCTTCCTTCATTCTCCCGGCGTTGCTGGCCCATGCATTGCCGTCTCGCTCGCTCCTCGCTGGTTGCCCGGGACGGCTTTGCAGCTGTGGTGCTGGGCGTGGGGGTTCTGCCTGGCCGGCTGGCCTTACTTCAGTGTGGTTTTTCCGGACGGCCTGTGGGCCTGCGCTGCTTTCCTCCTCCTCGCCTGCTTGCTGCCTGCCTGTTTGGCTTGCCCTGCTTGCTGGCTCTCGCCTCGGTCTCCTCCTTCGCCCGCCCTTGTCCGTGTCCCTGTCCTGGCCAGTTTTTCTGAGGGCGCTGGGGGTCGGGCATGCTTGTCCTGCTCTTTTCTGCTTGGCAGCAGAGCCATCGCATTCCCAAGGTCATCATCATGGGCAGAAAAGATGGGCTTCGTCACCAGCCGCATCGCGGTAGCTGGGCGTGCGCTGTAACAGCTGCGTGCTCGCGAGCTGCTACACTATATATGCAGCTATGCACAGCTCGGGGCGTGTTGAAGCCCTGCACCTTGCGAAGTGTTGCATGCGTGATGCAAACGCAGCCGCATAGGGAGCCCGGTGTGGCTGTGGAGGTATTACAGCTCAATGTGCCGATGCAATGCGTGCAGGTTCTGCATACTACAGCTGCACACGGGTTGTGTAAGGTGTGCTGTGTCCCATTGCCAACTGCACGTGCAGCTTATCATCATACGTCAGCTGCTCACTCTGGCGGCATTTTGTGCATCAGTGCTCTCGCTAAGGGTGGCCTTGATGTGGGCGAGCGCTGCATGCTCCTTGGCGACTGCTTAGACTGCTGCTGCCAGCATGCTTGTTGTGCTTGCTGAGCAGCACAGGCCCGCAGCCGCTGCCATCGCTGTTGACCTGCTGTGCACCAGCTGCGTGCGGCATGACCGTGCTCCTGCCATTGCGGGGATCCTGCTGGCCAGTAGGAAAGGAGTATGCATCAGGTAGGCCTGCCTGCTGCTGGGCCCTCTGCGAAGCTGCATGCAGCTGTTGCAGTCGCACAGTGTGCCGCCTCAATGCGTACTGTTGCTACTTGATGAGCTGGCAACCACGTGCCTGCCTCAGCTCATGCCCTCAGGTTACACGTTGCTAGTACGGCAGTGTTGCATGCAGACCTGCTTGATTGGTGTGTTACAGCTTGCCACCCCTTTTGAGGGGGCAGATGGCCGACATCCCCCCCCCGCAGGTGTAACCAGTGCCCACCTCAAGAGCAGACAACTCTATGCTCACCCAATCGGCCTGGATGGCTTGCCCATGCATTTACCCCCTGCCAAAAGTATTGTGACGGGCGCTGCCTCGGCCATCATGGCCGAAACGGCACTTGCTGTGCGGTGCAGCGTTTAATGATTGGAATGCTGCAGCAGCTTTGTTTTTGAGCAGAGTAATTTCGTCAACCTTAGTGTGCTGCTCAGGCATTCGGGCGCTCCTGGTTGGTCCTGATATGCTGGGCAGGGTGGTCTCTGGGTGCTGATGGTGGTTTCGCTTCCCTCCCCTAGCATGTTTGACTCTGACCTGTAGCCCAAGGCAGCTTGCCCCACACCCCCATGACTGTGTGTGCTGCAGCCTGGACTACACTGCACTTCTGCCTGTTACCCACTTATTGCTTGCATTTCACCAACCCTGGGGGTCTGGTGGGCGGTGGTCTCGACAGCGCTTGCAAGGGCGGTGTGACCAGCTCCATCCAGGACCCACCTTCCAATCCCAC
>BDDA01000272.1:14588-37985 GCA_001662385.1 Chlamydomonas asymmetrica | reverse complement strand
AGCTGCTTCCCGGCCCCCCCACGCCCCCCCCCCCCACGCACACCCCACACACCAACCACGATACCCTCGCATGTGCGCTCGCAGGTCGGAGATTGGGCACAACACGAACATCTGGGCCAGCAAGAACATGACGCTGCTGAAGCTGGGGGCACCGGTGGGCATCATCGCGCCTAACGCTCCCAAGGAGCAGTTCTTCAGTGAGTGCCGGTGCAGGGCAGTAGTGGTAGGGAGTGGTAGGCCATAGCTGGGAAGGAATGGCCTGATCGGCCAAGTGATGTAAAGTCAATCAGCTGGGCAGGATGTGAGTGGCTGAGTGAGTGCATGACTGTATGAGTGGCTGAGCGCAACACAGGGATTGCCAAACGCCGCGGACCACCATGCTCTGTCGCGTGTGTGGCACTCTGCCGCCATAGTGGCGCCACCCCCCGCTGTACCACTGCTGTTGTGGCAGGATGAAAATTCTCACATCCTGTGCACCGCAGTGGCAGTGGCGTCAGCGCCTTGATGCCAGTCACTGTCACGAGACGCTCACTGCTGCCTGTGATGTGATGTGATGCTGGTGGGCACGTGGGCACGGTGCAGCCTTGATGCATCACTGTCACGAGACTACGTCATGCTCGTCCTGCATGTCCTCACCCTTGCCTAACCCTGCCTTCCCGCACTGCTTTGCCTGCTCGCTGCAAAACCTGGTCGTGGCCAGTCACCAACACCAAGGGCTTTGGCATGGGCAGCCGTCCCTGCAGGCATCTAGAGCCTAAAGTACAGGTAGGTGGGTGGGTAGGAGACGGGAGGGGAGGGAGAGGGAGAGGCGTGCAGCTTGACTGCATTGCCCTAAGGCTATAAGGCTGTACCCACACTGGTACCCATGACACTCGCAAAAAAACCAGAGCCAATATTGACTTCCGCACGGCCAAGGGTAAGCCAATCAGCGGCCAGGCGCATGGGCCACGTGAGAATGCGTGCACTGCCCTGAACTGATCACGCGGTCGTCCACCCAGAATGATGTTCTGTTTTGGTGGTCAGGGTGCATGGGGATTTGGTGGAACCCCGCGCGCATGCCCAGCTTTGAATAGACACAAAGCTGGACCGGGTTCCACCAGATCCTCATGCACCCTGACCACCAAAGCAAAACAGCATTCTGGTGGGGCGTGCTGACCTCTGGGTGATGCTGCAATGCTGCATGCAATGCATGGTGTGATCAGCGCACACCCACCCACCCCGCAGTACACCGCACAGATGCGCAACACTGGTGTGAGAGCAGCATGCATGCACCGCACGCGCTCTTGGAACTCAAATGGGGTCGGACCCCTGGCAGCCGCTGCGACGCATGCGGGTGGGAGCATCCCAGCACCGGCGGGAAGCGTGTGGGTGCGGGCCATGGTCATGGATGCATTGGCATTGGGCATGGACGGAAAGGGTTGTGCTGCAGGCATGCGAGTTGGGCACTCGCCTCCCTTGCAGTTGGTGCAAGATTGAGGCTATGGTGGCATTATAGACGGGGATGACGTGCGTCACACCAACGCGCAGATGAGGGAGTGTTGCTGCTGCATGCGGCTCGCCAAGCACACACTGTTGCCTGTGGCAGCAAATGATGCGTGTACGCGTCAGCCAGCCAACATGGCAGCCACCATGCAGTAGCAGCCGCGTAGGTGCACATGCCTCTCTCCTAGCCTGCTACGCCTGCTGGCGGACGCAAGCCGTGGTCGTTGCAACGATGCGTATAATGACGCTCCTGGAGTTGTGTACCGATTGCAGTAGTGGTGAAGCGGTGTGAGGGAGGCCTGGCCTGGCGTGCGGTGCCTTGGTGGTGGTATGTGTTGTGTGTGTTGCAGGTGCGGCACCGCTGCCACTGCACCGCGCCCGCCATATGCGGGGAGGAGGAGAAGGAGGTGGAGGCTGTGAGCAAGGCCGGCAAGATAATGACCAACTACATCCTGCCTTGACCAGCCGACAAGCAGCGCGAGCAGAGCGAGATGAGGGCGTGATTCCTAAACACGAGTGCTGACGGCCGACTGGTTGACCTTTGTTCATGATGCGCGATGAAAGCGCCAGACTGGATTGAACACCAGATTGGTGCGACCAGCCACCGTAACATGTGCTGCATGCACCTATGCTTGTTGATGGTATGCGGTGTGCGTTAGCCCTTATATCTCATAGAGTGTGATAGGCGCAGGATAGACTTTTTTGCCTTGACCAAGTTAGCGCTGCCTGTCGTAAGCTGCATAGTGCGGCGACGCTTGGCTGGGGTACAGTGCGTGGCTGCTGGCTCCTGATGAGGTGCATGAGGCTGTAAGCCATGACTCCATGCACACTGCAGGCCTAGGTCTGGTGGTGGCGGTGGAGGCCGCTCTTCACACCTGTGTGGTGTGCGCTGTTCAAGTCAGCACCTGCGTGAGACACGATGCCAACAAGATACAAAAGGTGACTGCCAGCGCGTACGGTGATTGCACTACGACAGTGTGCAATTTGTGCAAGAACAGTCACCAGCACTTGTTGTAACCCTTGGTGCACATGACCACGGTTTCCAGCCACCGACACACTTTTTGGCATCAAAGTGCGAACACGAGACAGTGCAAACAAGGAGTTGGGGTTCGTTGTGCAGCAGGTTATACGTATGTCCCTGAGTCCTGGATGCCATTAACCAGCTCGTCCTGTCCTATCTCATGAGCGATGTGGAGGTGAGGGTTAGGACCCAGATAGTGCATTCTGCCTCAACCTGCTGGGTACGGTGAAACAGCACTGCAGGTTTACCTCAAGTCCTAAGAGAACTTTGGTTCATGCCACACACTGTGTTTTCACATCACTGCTGTCGATTTAGGCGTGTGCACGATGGCAAGCGGTTGCACAACGGCAAGCGTGCGAGTTGTCCACTGCCGTGCTTCCCTTCTGCACCACCTGCTAGCTGCCTTCTTGATATACTCAAGCTTAACTGTAGGAGAGAAGTCGAAATGGGATGAACTGTGTCGGCGACCTGCCTCAACCTGCAAGTCGTACGAACGGCTTACGTCGGACAACTTGCGCGTCTACGAAAACTGGCTCAAAGGGGATGGTCCCACCTTTAATCCGGTAAGCTGCTGTTCATCCCGGCTGGTGCAAGTCCTGGCGGGTTTGTTTTGCACATGCGCAGCAGGTGATATGTTGGACGCCTTGGTCTGCCCTGAATGCAGGCAGACTATGACCATCACTCGAGCAACCCAGGTCAGTTTACGGTGCTCAAGGTTATAAACGGGACGGCATATGTGAATCGCCGCTACGCTACTCCATACGAAACCAGGTGCGTCCAACCAGGAATTCCTAGCAAACAGCCACCATGGCGCAGACCAGTGAACAATAGCTGGTGCAAACAGCAAGTCTTCTGCATGCCAGGGTCACTAATGATGTCTCTTATGGCGTCTGGTAATGAGCTGCGAGCTGCAAGCTGCCACTGCCCTGCTGTCTTACTGCCACGGCTGCTATCTGCAGAACTGAAGCGATGCTGCTTATGTTCTACAGAGCCATTCATAAAATCCCGGTGCGTGTACGACACGATGAGCAGGGAACAGGCTTTCCCAAGGCCGCTGAACGCAACATGCACTGGGTCAAGCCGGGGCTTGGGGCACTGCTAGCTGGCTGCAAATCTGCTTACAGCAGCAATATCGCTTGGCAGGTTTGGACCAACAGTGCTGTATGGCTCAGCCGCTGTCCTGGCTTCAACCGGTCGCACAACGGTGACACATATGGCAAAGCGACCGCGGGAGGGTGCACAGCATGCATGCGTCCGCCGCCTTTGATGCCGGTTGCTGTGTGTGGCTTGAGAGGTCCATCCAACAATACCAACACCACCTGCACGTCATGCCGTGTCCCCTGCTTCCCTCCCGCCACCCCCTTACCCTCCCAAATGCCCCTCCACTTGCACTTCCCCCCCTCCCCTTGCCCCCGGCCTGCGCTTCTCCTGTTGCTGCAGGACGACGACCTGCCCAACGTGTCGTTCACGCTGCACGCGTATGACGAGGGCGGCCACAGCAGCTACCCCACTGTCGCCTGGGCGGACATCATCCACAGAGACCCAGGCCACTTCCTAGTGCCCGAGTACACCGTCACAGGCTGGCCAGAGGCCAACAGGTGAGGCAGGACAGCGCCATTGCCACGACAACATCACACACAGAGTGCACAGGCACACCGAGGCATGACAGAGGACCCCCCCCCTCGCACCCGGCGTCACATTTGCTGCTGTCAGCAGCTCAGCATACACCGAAGTGGTGGGCCTTGCACTCAACAATGCAACTATATTAAAGACGCGCCATCGTGCCTCAAGAAACATGCAATATGGTGGCTTCAGAGATATGGCAACTGCTTGGGTGGAAGCAGGGTGGAAGTGTGTATGAGGCGGTGTGAACTGGTGCCGGGCGGGTGATGTTGCTGCCTGGCGACCCCCGCCATACACGACCGATGTGACCCACATGGCCAACTGCTTGTGTGTGTACATGGCGGTGTGCGCTCTGGTCTGTTGCATAAGCTTGAGCCGCGCTGCTTGTGCTGATAAGCAGCACCTCGGCAAGGCACATACATCGCCCCTTCCGCTCACGCGCCCGTGACAACGCACACCATAACCGCTATAGTTCAGCCCGCCCTCACGCTTGATGCTGCCCTGTACTGCGCCGTACTGGGTTGGCGCCGCAGCCTGCCGTTTGAGGGTCAACGGCGGTACATCATGGAGACGCACAAGCTGGCGTTCCAGGACCTCACGCCGCGGCCCTTCTTCAGGGGCTCGTCCACCAGCGGCGCCAAGCGCAGGGTGAGAGACGGAGAGAGGGAGACTTGTTCATGCATCAACGCTTCAACGTGCATATCAACCAATGGCAGTGGCCGCCGCAGCGGTGGTGCCAGCAGCAGCAGCAATTTTGGGGGTGGAGTGGGGATGGGGGTGATACGACTCATGCCCTGCCTGGCACGGCCGTACTTGTGTGCTACACGAACCACAGCAGCTGCCCCACCTCGCCTTGCATTTGCACAAAGTCGCACGAGCAGGCACACATAGTCCTCTCCCGCAAGCACACGCACACTGCCAGCAGCAAGCTACATCGAAGAAATCAACGTCAGTGTATGCATGGTGCACCCTGGCACGGTCCTGACTGCCTCCTGATCCTGCTGCTGCTGCCTCTGTGGCGGCGACAGGAGTTTTCCGAGTTCGTGCTGAACAAGACGCTTGACAAGCACCCCGACTTTGACATCCAGTTCAGCGCGTGGTTCCCCAATGCAGCGGACCACGTGCCGCTGCAGAAGAGCTGCGACCACCAGATCATCATCAATGTGGAGGGCAACACCATCGCGGCCCGCCTGCCAGTGCTGCTCATGTGCCCCAGCATCATCGTCGGCATCAAGCCGTCGTACCGCGATTTCAGCACGAGCGTACTGATGGGCGGGGATCGCAAGTACGTGCACTGGCTGGACAGCTGGGAGCAACTCAAGGACGTGCCCAAGCTGGCGAAGGACCCGACCGCTATTGCAGACGCCAAGGCGCGGGGGCAGGACTTCATCCGCCTGCTGAGCCTCGAGGGCCTAGCGTGCTACATCCAGCGCACGCTCGCGTGCATCGCGGCGCTGCAGGAGATGCGCAACATGACGTACACGGTGGCAGGCGACGAGGTGCCGCTCACCTTCCTGCTCATGCACAAGGTCCATGGCGACCACGGTACACGGCGGCGCTTGCGGCAGCACCGCTTGCGGCAGGCGCGCCTCCTGTGAACGCGATTGCCACCGCTGCACCACGCAAGCCTAGTTGGCTGACCAGCCGGGGTGCGATTGGGCTGGTGGCCATGCGTCGTGATCAAGCGGACCGACAGCTGATAGAGTGATAGTTTAACACGTATGATATATAAGTGTGTAGGAGGCGGCGGTGTGCATGCGTTGCCATCGTGCGTGTCCCTTGCTAGCCTTGCAGCGTCACTGCGAATACTCTCCACCCCCTCAAGCCATCGGCAGGATGCATGTGCTTGTACCGGGGGGGACCATGCTGAAATGCATCACGCAACCCCTATGTGGCTGCAGTACAGCCATGCATGCAAGCGCTGCAGCAGCGCTACTGACGCCGTGTGTGTCCCATGATGAACCCGAGCCCTATGGGTTCCCTATGGATGTGACTCCTATGAAGGGTGGAGGTGGAGGGCGATGCAAGTCACGAGACGGGGCGGGGTGAGGTTTTCCCAACGACCAGGCTTCTGCATATTGGGAGGAGCCCTGTGCGATTGGTGCACCGACAGGCTTGCGCTGTGAACCAGTGAGGAGCCTGCTGAAGGGGGCCAGCGTACGTAGGCCGTGAATGCACTTTCACAACCCGTGTTTTCTCAACCCGTGAACGGCTGTTGTCAGTCTACGCCGTAAGCACTTACCTTGCGCTTACACTTGCACTGGTCTCACTGAGCTAGAGGAAGCGGATGTGAAAATACTCGAGCCAAGGCTATTACAGCTGGTAGGCAGCCAAGTCTCTTCCTGGCTGCGCCGCCCGTTAGACTGACAGCACCGAGGCGACGGTAACCAGTTACCAGGACGGGCACAAGGTGCCCAAACGAAGAGGCTGTTGCTGCAAATCACTTTTAAACATTTGTACAGTATGTATGTGCTGGAGTGAGGAACTGGATGTGGCGAACAGTGTGGGTCTTACTCTTTTACGTTGCGTGCGGAGGTGGGAGGTGAACAACAGTAGTGCATTGTATTCACTGTTAGACCAAAAAGCTTACGAAACTGCCGTGCGCATGAATGCCAGACCCGACCGAACTCCACACGCTGCAATGCACGTCCTCTCGATGTCTGGAACCGCTTAAAATGTGCGTTCCTGCTCTTGCCACTACAGTTCGTGACAACCAGGCCTATGCTTGGCGTTTCTTGCAGTATGCCATAGGTCAAATGCATTCGCTGTTTACAATTGCCTCCCACCGTTTCCTGCTGCCGACATGAGGGGGGGACGATGCGCTGTCCGCAGCCCTGCGCGACTCCTGCAGCACATGTTGCTGCCTGTTATAGTATACGTTGCCTCAGCAGCTGCAGAGCCTTCAAAGTGGGAGACATTATGTCGGCACCCTCAATCCACAATCTGCAAGTCGTTCGAGCGACTCACTGCAGACCCTGTTCGGACTTACGACAACTGGCTTAAGGGAGTACACAACTTTACGCAGGTAAAGTGATACTGTTGCTGAACGTCAGTCCAGGGAGCAGCTCGAGCCTTGTTCCTGAGCCTTGACGACAGGCATGATGCACAACTGTTGGCGCATGCAGGAGGAGTTTGACAAGGAGGCAGCAATACCAGGCAAACACGCTGTCTTAAAACTAATCAACGGAACAACTTATGTCAACAAGAAGTATAACTCTCCCTTTGAAACCAGGTGGGTGCGCGCGATGCGCAGATGTGCGGTTTTGCGTAAGAGCCATTTCTGCATGTAGTTAGCTGTGCAGGTCGACTGCACTTTGCATGCTCGGCAGCGCTTCAATGCGTAACTCGGTCATGATAACCCAGCTGTTCAGCGATAAGGGAAAGGCGGCTTGAGTAAAGCCCCGAGGGATGAACAAACATAGAGACGCTCGAGACATGCAGCCCTCACACGTGTTCTAGAGTTCTGTGCTTTGTCTGCGCTTCTCTTGCTGGCTGGTACTCTCTGCAGTGGTGCCTGCTGATACCGACAGGCAGGCAGTGGCAGACCCTGCAACAGCCCAACCGCATGCACCCTCATCACACGCTCGCGCCCTGCCTGTGTGTGTACCTCGTTGCAGGGCTGAGGCCATGCTGCTCATGCTGTATAGGACGATCGCCAACATGCAGGTGTGGGGGGGGGGAAGGGGCCGGCAGCCGGTGCTGTGTATCTGTAGGCAGGGCCGGTGGCGGGGGCAGCCCTGCGCGTATACAGACTGCCCTGTTTTGGTCCAGAAGTCGCTCTCAGGGTTCCAGCAAATGTTGGATGCCATGCTGTGTGCTGCGGTATGGTGCATCTCAACATTCCACATCCCCATACGGTTGTCATCAGGGTGGACACTGACTGGGTGGGAATGCTGCATGTTGCCACACCCGTTGCGCTTATAACCGAAACGCTGAACACATGCGTGCTTCAGTCTGTGCCTGGGGGATAAGGTCCCGAGGTGATGCATGACGCACAATTCTGGCCGTTGATTGCATGGGGTTGTGTGCACCTACCACAAGGCGCCTCCCTGCAGCGAAGAGCATGCGGTGTGTGCGCAGCAAGCAGGCCCGCAACCCGCCTGAAAAGAGCACTGCAGGGGGAGCGGTGTGTGAACCTCTGTTTTGGCCGAGAGAAGATACGCTTCCACCTTCGGGCCTGCGTACCATATACGCTGGCTTGGAATGACCCACTTAACATGCCCACATGACCCACATCACGTGTGCGACAGGGCGACAACTCGCTGTATGCTGATTGTTGGTGTGTGTCGTTGTGTCATTGTGTGTGCGTGTGACCCATCTGTCTATCACCGCCAGGATGACGAGCTGCCCAACGTGCACCTGATGCTCTTCTCCACGGACCACTTTGAGAAGCTGCCGTGGCCCACGCTGGGCTGGGCGGAGCGCCTGGACGAGCAGCCCGGCCACTTCCTCATACCAGAGTACACCGTCACCGGCTGGCCAGAGGCCAACGCGTGAGTGAGGCAGGCAGGCAGGGGGCGGGGCGGTACACGATGTACAGGTTGCGCTGCTTGACATGTAGATGGGTGGGGTGCAGTACTGCGGTTGCAACCGGACCGTGCCATGTTAGAGGGGCATTAAAATCTCCGCTCCGTGTGGTGCATGCCAGGCGTGGCGATCCAGGCACCCTGCGGCCTGCGCTCTATGCACAACCCCATAGTGTGTGAGCCCCTCTCAGGCGTGGCGTTGAACTGGCGCTGGGACGTTGTGATGCATGCGCCGCCTGCTCTGACCCCGTGCCGGCCTCGTCACTGCCTCTTGTCATGTGCTGCGCAGGCTTCCCTTTGAGGCTCAGCGGCGCTTCATCATGGACGTGCACAAGCGCGACTATGCGGCGCTCAAGCCGCGGCCCTTCTTCAGGGGCTCTACGCACACAGGGGGGCACCGCCTGGTGAGGCAGCTTAGTCGTGACACCACTACCTTGGTGACCTTGGTGGCCTGGTTACTGTTGACAGGCCAACATCGGTGACATGCCTCAGCATGCGTGACCCTTTGTTGCTGTTGCGTCATGCGAGGGCAAAGCTCGGGTGCAGCTGCGTGAATTGCCTGCTGCAACCCTGCTGTCTGCTGTGGCCGTTTAGTATGCGGTGTAGCTGCAAGCGCAGCTGGTTTGTGTGTAACTCCAAGAGGGCTGTGAGCAAAGGGCTCGACACGCCAGCGGCCCGTGTGCTGCCACGCATGCATGCTTGTTCACAGCTCGTTCCGTTGTGGTCACTGACCAGCGTGCGCATGCATGCACGCCGCAGGCGTTTGTCGAGGCTGTCAACAAGGCCAAGCTGACGGAGAGCCCCGACTTCGACATCAACTTCAGCAGCTTCAGCCCCGGCTCCCCCGACCACATCCCCCTGCAGGCCTTCTGCGAGCACCAGGTCATCATCAACGTGGAGGGCAACACCATCGCGGCGCGCCTGCCGGTGCTGCTCATGTGCCCCAGCATCATCGTCGGCGTCAAGCCGGCGTACCGCGACTTCAGCATCAGCGTGCTCAACTCAAACGGCCGCAAGGACCTCCACTTCCTGGACAGCTGGGAGCGGCTCGCTGACGCCCACAAGCTGGCTAAAGACCCCGCTGCTGTGGCGGACGCCAAGGCGCGCGGGCAGGACTTCATCCGGCTGCTGGGCCTGGAGGGCCTGACGTGCTACATGCAGCGCACGCTCAGCTGCCTGGCGGCGCTGCAGGAGCGCTTCGGCATGCGGCCGCCGGTGGCGAGCGGGGAGGACCAGCCGCTCACCTTCCTGCTGATGCAGAAGATGCACAGCGGCAACGCGGGCGGGCACTAGGCACTAGCGCAGCCGCTCACATCCGCCAAAACGTTAGGCAGTGCTGGTGCTGATTAGGACCCCAACGGCATGATGCCCTGCCTGCTGTGCATGTAACATGCTGCATGCCATGCATGCGCTGGCGTAATGTGGATTGCCAGTAGACGCCTATGAATTGCATCAAGGCGCTTGAATTGAGCCAGGCATGAGGCGATGGGACTCATGCTGCAGCACGGCCCCTGCGTCTGTGCCCCTGGATTGCCGTCGGTCTCAGCCCCTGAAGGCAGCATGGGCCTGGCGGCTAGCAAGCATCTGCTGGTCACAATGTAACACGGCATAGAGCAGCTGGCACGTGTTCGGTGCGTGTATATGGTGCAATTTACAACACGCACCTGTGGCGGTGCGGATGCTGGCGAGGCGCTTGCTTGCCACGGGGGCGGGGAAGAGGGGGAGGGGTTTATGACAGCTTGTCCACAACACGAGCATCATGCATCCATGCGAACTTGGAGGGAGGGGGGGCGCTCAGGAGGCGGCTGCCGTGAAACACGTTGTCGCGCTTTACAGCTGACTGACCCAAGCCAGGCGTTGGTTTGTCCATTATCGGCATACGATCGACGACTACTGCTAAGCACATAAACAACAAAAGTGCATAACAAATACACTGGTATACGCTCCATGCATTGGGATAGCTAAGGCTTCAATTCCGATGTCTACCAGTATAACTATTATAACCAGTGCCAGCTATCCGCCAGCAGCAGCCGTGCCAGCAGGCCCGAGGTCGAGTGGAGGCACATGGTAGTCACGACATTGCTCCAGGTGCGAATGGCAGCTCACCCCGCCTATGAGCGCCGCCTGCATACATACATGCATTCAGGTGCGGGGAAGGGCAGGCACAGCCGGCACAGGCGTTGTGGCAGGCATCAGTGCAGCAGTGGACGTCGTGGCCCAGGAAATGGGACATGAGGACCGGGGGCATGTGTGGAATGTGCACGTGCATGCGTGCCCATGCGGTTGACGCATCATGCAGCCCTGCAAACGCTTGCCTTCCGGTGGCATGGGCATGTGACGCCACCATGGCGTGCTTCAATGTGCGCATGCGGAATGCATGCAAGCTTGCATGCCCGCGGCAAGGCAGGCGTACACACATGCATGCATGGACGTGCATGCTCTCGCATGGAACCCGCAGGCAGGCGCATCCGATGAGTCAGTCGCTTACATGGCGTGAGAAGCCGCTCTGGATGTACAGCAGGCAGGTGGCCTTGGCGACCAGTCCAAAGTCCAGCATCAGGTCATGCACGAGGTCCTTCATGTCGCCAGCCGCCTGATCTAAATGATCCAGGTGGGCTGATACCGTCTCCGGCGTCACAAACAGCGGCAGCTCGTGCTTGATCACGCGCTCGCGCACGCCGTTGTGGTCGGTCACCAGCACCGCGCGCAGCGGCGCCGCCTTTGCTGTCTTGTTCTTGCAGTGCAGTAGGCTCCTGCCTGCCCCGGCTGCCGGCTGGCCCGCAGCCGCCTGCTGCGCGGCCGTCATGTTGCGCAGCTCGTGCGTCAGCCGCTCAGCGCACTCGTGTGCTAGCGCCAGCACTCCCTCCTCATTGCCCTCGCCCAGGTGGTGGCGCGTCCACCCAGGAGTGCCCTTCTCGCCTGCCATACACACACACATGCACACGCACATACACACATACACACATGGCCCCAGAGGAATCCCACCTAAACACAAGCGTTGGTGACTACACCACGGAGTGATGTGGGCTACAGCACCCAGTCATCATGCTGCTCAGCTGCTGTGCACCAGCTCATATCTTTGGAGGTCACCAGGTTGACGGATACACACCGCATAAAACCACACTCCTGCAGAAGGCGTGTGGCTCGGTTGCCGCGGCATACGGCATCCCGCAGGTGCCGGACGGCGCCACCCAGGCCTGAACATTTGAACATGCCAAGCCACCAATGCAGGCTCAGCTGCCTCTTCTAGCGAACCCCGGCACACGCCTTGCAATGAGGCATCCTGGAACCCCACCCACCCTCTCCCCGCCCCCCCTGCCTGCAGCGGTTGCACCAGCCTACAGTCCGGCGGCATTACCCCAAATACCCCAAATACTGCGCATATCTGAGGTATGTGGGACTGCGTGGTCCAGGTCAGGGTCGACACCCCCACCTTTCGCTGCACCTTTCTGCACGCCAACACAAGACACTGCTACGGTTTCGCTTGGGTTGTTGGAATCACCTAAAGATGCATAATGGACGCTTTGCTCAGTCGCGCGTGCCGAGGCAGCGCCGTGTGTGCCCGAAGTGTGCGCCGCACTACGCTGCCGGTTCACAACCGCTTCATGATGAATTGCATGTGGCACTTGAATGTCCACACTACTCTTGAGTTACGAGCCAGGTACCAGGCCATCATTCCCAACGTCACATATGACAGCGAGCGCAATGATGGCACTGACGCGATGCGAAGGATGCTGGATCACCCCGATGGGTACACGGTTGCCTAGTACATCAATGAACTGTATCACGCCACCCTGCATGATGCTGACGTGCACTGAGCCCCTGTGGCTCTTCGGCCCGCCATGTGACTAGGCTGTTAAGCCGATTCCTTGCCTTGTGGTCCCCATCTGGGGGGAGCATGGGCCTTTTGGCCGACACGCTACTGATGTAACACACATACATACATACAGTCCGGCGGGATCCCTTACCATGAACCCACTCCGCATGCTGCTCCACATGCACGCACGGGCAAACGGCAATGGGCTACAGGGTCTCTGCAGCACCACCTCACGCTCCTCCTCATCTCCCTCACTCCTTACTAGTTCCTACACGCCGCATGTACCCACCAACCCACCCACCCACCAGGGGGGGTACGCACACTGCACGGCCCCACGGGAATCATACATCACCCACCCACGCTGCCCTCACCTACGGTGTGGCCCAGGCGTAGGTGGACCACCACGTACGGCTGCCCCGGCGCAAAGCCCATCTTGCTGAGGGCAGCGGCGACGCGCTGCGCGGCAGACGCACAGCACAGCAACACCATACCGTCCATACGTTGGCACTCATGTCCGGGGACATCGGGGGGTCATCATGGCCATGATCCACAGTGGGTTTCCAGCTTGCTAGTGAGTGGCGCTCAAGGGCGTCCCGCAACGTGATCCAAGGTGCCACGCTCGAGTACCGCCTCGTAGGCGTCGTAGCTGTCATGTCTGCAGTGAAGCCCTCTGAACTTGATT
This sequence comes from Chlamydomonas asymmetrica, assembly GCA_001662385.1. NCBI lineage: Eukaryota > Viridiplantae > Chlorophyta > Chlorophyceae > Chlamydomonadales > Chlamydomonadaceae > Chlamydomonas > Chlamydomonas asymmetrica. Next base: position 24,834 of record BDDA01000272.1, on the reverse strand, counting down.
CGCACGGAACTGTTGAGAGTGCCTTTCCCCCTGCATGCTACACGCATACACACTCCTGCCATGCATACCCCGCGGGAACCACACTGCAAAGCCCTATGGGCGCCTCTTTCTGACACCCCCGGGCGGTGTCCCTCACACACCCACACCCACCTTCTCTCCAGCAGGCGTCAGCTTGAACAGCGCCTGCGCGATCTCATACATGACTGGGTCGAGGACGTCTATCTGCGGCGACTTCTTGCCTGCGAACGAGTGCGGGTGGACTGCATGAGGCAGGCGCAGGAGCACAAGCACAGCGCAGCACAGCACAGCACAGCACGGTCAGAGGGCAGCACGCCTGCGGTGCGTTTGCGGCAGTCCCCGCCGCCTTTACACACGCTCATGAGTCATGATAGTGATTTTTCATTGTCGCTGCCAATTCCTGGCAGCTGCAGCGCTTGCGCACTAGCAGACCGCCCGCACCCGAAGCCGGCTGTGTTGTCTGCAGTGGCCACCATGCATCCACTCACAATTGGTGGCAAGGAAAATCACCCTGTCCTGAGACCGCTCCAGCTCTCCACTCTCAAGCTCCTGTTTGGAGCCATCCAGCTTGGGGTGTCCGGAGCCCTCCACCAGGACCAGGCTGTGCTGGTTTTCGGTGTGGCTGACGTTGATGTTCAGGCCGGGCGTAACGCGCCAGTCGATCCTGTTTGGCGAGAAGAACTCCTCTAGGGGCAACGGGTCGTCCTGGTGCAGCAGCAGCACGCGCTGCAAGCAAGCACAAAGCATGCACAGGAAGAGCGGCCAGCAGATGGTTATCTACGCGCTGCAGGCGCTACGGTATTGCTTGGCACACACGATGTGGGTCCGGAAACCTGCATCATCGCCTTAGAGGGTCGTGCTGTTGAAGGCATCCACATCATATGCAAGGTGCAGCATGGACTTACATCTGCCATAAAGCACAGATCCTGCTGGTCAGTCAACCCAATGCCAGGCCCGTCCTAAGGCGCGGGGGAAGGGAGGATGGAATCGTATTCAATCCAGGATGCGGTATGACAGGGGGCCATGCCATGCATTAAAGCCAGCCTGTCCCATGCCATTGACATGCGAGTACAGCGCCGGCAGCAAGATGCACAGTGCATGTAATTCAAGGCCCATGCATCCAAAACTGTGGCCAGCCATGTATGACTAAGGATGCAGTGTTGGCAGGGAGGTGCAGGGGACTCCTTTCTGTCTCCGTTTTGGCATGCAGGGCAGGCGGCAGCTAGAGTGGCAAACCTGACCAAGCAGGCCAGGCACCAGTTCGCCGTTCTGGCAATACATGCGTGCACGCATATGCACACTGCATGGCCCCACACACGTTAACCTCTTTTCAACACGCAGACATGCACACAGCAGAACTCCACCGGGTACCACCCGACTGAGTAAAAGCACCTGCTCCGCATCATCGACACTAGTGCTTGACAGTGGTGCTTGCACAGCATGGTGCAGGTTGCACTTACGTCGAGTGCGAATGCCATTCGCAACGCATACTCGGCCCCCCGCACACGGTCCCCGAGACCGCCGCAAAAGCGGCCAAACACCGAGTCTCCAGGTCCTACTTGCCCATAGCAAGTCCTGCGGCAGGCAGCCAGTCAGTTTTCTGGGTTGCGATATGGGCCAGCTGATTGCGCACACGCCCCTTTGCTGTGCTTGGCTTGCCCCCCCTCCCCACGCACACACACACACACATATAACACATGCCGTTGTTGTCTTGGTAGTCTTGGCGACCATGCATGCAGTCAAACGGGCGCAGACAGAGCTGCTGCCACCAGCTTACCACACTAGGTACTTTGCGTTTGGCTGGCCCAGCATGTTCTTATGGAATTCGACGTAGCGGTCCACAAAGCACCTGCGAGGACCGTTGTGGGCACGCAAGTGAACAGAATATTGGCAAGCAACGCTCACTGATGTGACGTCCACGATGCAAGCGGTGCAGCCCTCACACAGACCAGTAACAAACCCCCCAAGAGTGTTGTATGGTGCGATTACGTGCACACGACATGGTAACGCAATCCTTTTGTGCACCACGTGACCAATGCCCACTCCCGAAATTGCACGTTCCATATTGCACCCACTTGTCTGGAGCACCGCCCTTGTCATCAGGCACACATTTCGTCGTGACGGGCAGTTCTCCCAGCTTCCTCCTGCCTGGAGGAAGGTCCGCTGCCACACTACTGTCCACGACCACTAGCCTTGCGTTTACTGCGCCTCGCCTCTGACCAAGGCAGCACAACACCACAAAGCAGGATAGCAAGCCTGTCCGGACCATCTTCTGCATGTACCAGCTTGCAGCAGAAGAGGCAGGCGCTCCGCTTTGCCCAGGTAGGTTGCCGCCGTTGCCAAGCGCAGATAGAACAGACTGTTGGAGCTTGGAATGAAGCACAGCTTGAGGATTTCGGATAAAGTGCCTACTCCCCTTTCAATACAGCGTGGGAGGATGTAAAGGGTATTGCTGCCAGTTCGTAACCAGCGCTGCCACGCTGCTGTGTGCACAAATTGTGCGCACCATCAGCGAAAGCAGGCAAGAGCAGATGGAAGGTCACAACCGCCGGCGCAAAGAGCAGTAGACCGCCACCACCATACAAAGGCGGGAAAATCAAGTGGCCGATGTAGTGGAAGTGTGTAACAAGCAGTGGTTATATTTTGACAAACCTTGTCAGGGTACAGTTTGGGTACAGGGTACCATGTATGATGAAGGGGTGTCTATGTTGAGCACTGCACTGGCAGACCTGTATTTTGACACTGCCGGCGTCTACAACCGAGATAGTTGGTAAAAGTTGAGTGTCGCTGAACTTTCGGTGCCCAATCAAATTCCGACCAAGCAAGTTCCAAGCAAAGTTCCAAGGACCAACCTCTTCAATTCAAAGTCGCCCTGGCCCTGGCCCTATGTTCAGACACGTTATGTACGTATTATGTACGCGTCGTTTTACTCCACCATAAACTTGCTCATTAAGATTCTCACCGGGGGGGGGTCGTGTAGCTAGTGGGACCCTATCAAACACTGGCCTCACTGGCCGTGAGGGGAAAACGCTCAGGGCAAATATTTGTATCAGCAGGGTGGTTCGCCCTGCGAGACGAGATACTCCCAACATAGTGATGCACCTGAGGCGTCGCAGCAATAGACCACTACTGAACGAACCCAAAATACAGCACATGGCCCAAACTCAACTCAGTGAAATCGGCCGCTTACATGCCCCGTATCATGTACCATTCACTTATCAGTCACCAGTTATCGAGAACAGTAGGACAAGGCGTTTTAGCAGCTGAGGTTCACGTTCCGTCACGTGCGTCTGTAGGAAGCAAAGACGCCAGGCGGTAAGCAGGAATACACGCCAAGGTGAGTGCGTGGAAAGACGATCCTGCAAACGATATTAAAGTAATACCGCTGGGCTAGTTCCTTGACTGAGCGGTCAGGGGTGAGTTCGCACATGGCTTTCAGCGTGCTGTGGCACGCTGCGCTAGATAGGCACGCACGGACAAAAGACAAGAAACATGCACAAAGACTGACCAGTGGCATGTGTGGAAAGCTGGGTCAGCAACACCAGGTTAAAGCCAGCCACTTGTTAAGGAATTGTCAAGGACTGCAACCAACTGCAACGAACTGTGACTCGGAGCGGAGTGGCGCCGACAGACGCGACCTGCGCAAGCGCTGTATTGTTGCAACCTTAAGCGTCGTCAAGAATCTCATGTTGGTAGCATGACAAGGCAAGACGTGTGTACTGCGCAGTGTTGCATGGTGTTTCGCTGCCGTTGCAATCCCGTTGTTAGTGTGGGGTGCCCTGCATCCACTCTGCATCTTAGGACAGTGTGTTGTCGTACAAACAAGGAAGACATACACTTGTCAGTGCACTACTGGCCACAGGCGGGCTCAGACGCATTGTGCATGGGCCCACTTGCACGTCAGCTGGAGGATGGAGGCAGTAGACATTTTAGTAGTGTAGCAGCCGCCTAGTATGTACACAAGCAAGCGGTCCAGACGCAATACCAGAACGTTGAACAAATGTTAAGGACTAATGCGTGAAACGCACCACTTGGACACCTGGACTCCACGCCTTGGCACAATTTTGTGGCATCGCTTGGCAGAATCTCTATCTGACAAGGACACACACTTGACCAGGCACGGAATCCACACGGTGACACAATCGGCCCTGCGTTTTTTTGCTGACGATATAGTACCGCCATCCCCTGCTGCCACACAGGCCACCGCACTTCAATCCTGTGCATACGGTATGCTGCTAGCTGATGCACCGCTATGGCTACTATGGCGCTATCCTGATGACGGCAGGCAGGCAGGCAGGCAGGCAGGCAGGGGAGATAGGTGAGGTAGGGGATGGATGGGGCAGAACACCACATTGTGCGCCATATGGCCTTGCAACTGGCTGGTGGCGGCTCGTGCCACTGCTGGCATGTATGTGTGCCAGCAGCGTATGATGATCATGTATGCACGCACACGCCTGCATTCCGCCAGCGGCGAAAGCGGCATCGTGGGCCTTTGCGCAGGCCGCTAAGCCACATCAGTATACATATCACGCACATCACGCCTACGGACTGGAGTAAGCAGCCGCTGGGGCTTGCGCCACACGAGGGTGAGTGGGCGCATCACACGTCCACGACTGTCTCCTCGTCCGGGTGCCCCGCCTGCTGCTGCTGCTGCTGCGTTGTGCCCAGGGCGTCCTGCACGCGCTTGAGGCGCTTCTGCGCCAGCACGCGACGCGCAGGCTGCAGGTCCGCCGCGCGCACGCTGTGCGTGGTGCCCTGCGCCGGGCACCGCACGCAGCCTCCGGCGCGCTGTATGCTGGCCATGATCACTGCCTTCTCGTACACATACCCCATTGTGTCCTGAACAGGCTCTGCCAGCTCATGCACCTGCACACGCACACACATGCACACACACACACACACACACACACACACACACACACACACACACACACACACACACACACACCGCAGGTCAGCCCAGACCCCTCGCTCGCCATTGGTCAGGGCAGGTGCAGTCTATCTCTCTATCCATACGCATACGCATATGCACACTGCATGGCCCCACGGGAATCACACGGCATGCCCCTTGGGCGCTCTTTCTGACACACACACACAAACGTTTGAAGCACGCATCGGAAGCACGACACCACCGTTCTAGGTTGGCACGTTGCTGTCCTTGTTCATGGCCGAGCCTAAGGCCGCCACGTGAGCGGGAGTCAGCGGCAGGGTGTAGCGCAGGCAAGAAAACGTAAACGATGAAGCCCTGAAACGCTGACGCCCTGAACCCTAAGCGATAGGCGTAAGGCCTCCTGAGCGATAGGCGTAAGGCCTCCCGAGCGATAGGCGCAAGGCCTCCTGAGCGATAGGCGCAAGGCCTCCTGAGCCTCCTCTGAGCAACAGTCGGCTGAAAAGCTGCCAGAGCTTCAGCCCAGGGGGTGATGCAACTCATGTTATATCAGGAGCGCGCGGCCGAACGACCCATGCTGGGGACCAGAAGAGGCTCATCAATCTGTGCTCGTCAATAGGGAGGCTAGAGGGCCACAAAGGCTCGGTTTGGTGCGGCAGAGCCATGCAAAGTTGCATGGCGCTGATGAGATGCTGTGCATGTTGAACCACCCGGAAGATACATGGTTGCTCACTACACCCAATGAGCCAATGGCCTGTGTCATGCAACCGTGTCATCATCACGGTCCCAGCAAGCTTGCATTCCAAGCCATTCTCAGGCATGACCTCATCATGCCTCCCAAGAATCACGCCAACCGTGCACCACGTGTCATGTGGCCATCGGTAGCGGTGCGTGCTCATGCACTGATGTGGACTCCCCCGCTGACACCAAGCGCCTGCCTAACTGTCACTCACCGGCTTCTGCGTGAGCGGGCAGCGCGTGTTGGGCACGCCGCTCCCCCCCACCACCACTAGGTCCTCGTCGTCGTCCAGCGCAGCGTCAGCCGCCTCGCTAGCACGGCCACACATCTCGTCAAACGTAGCCACGGCGTCGTCCTGAGCAGCATCATACCTGTGCGTGCACGCAGCCGCGCACATGGCAAGAACTGGTTCCACTGATTGCACGGGGTTCCGTAACCCCTCGCCCACACACATACAAACGCCACACAGTCTAGAAGACATGTACACGGCTTGAGACTTGTGCTGACAGGTTCAGAGAGCATGGTTAAGCACAAACGTTGCACTCAAGGACTCACGGTTTGGCGTTGAGTGCTCGCTGCAGCTCGCTGCGCACCAGCGCCTTGAAGTCGGTCGGTTTTGTGACTTCGGCCTGATAGCTGCGTGCCAAACCTTGCAGCACCTCCTTGTGTGCGCGTACCTCGTGCTCCAGCTTTCTCAGCTCAAGCAACTCATTCCGAAAGCCCTCTATCTGCACGGCAAAGCAGTGTCCCGCTGCTGAGGCGTGCGGGGCGGGAAATCCGCGATGGAAATGGCACCCACGCATGCAGGACCTGGGTTGCTGCTTACCTTCTCGTCCTCTCCCAGAGCCTTCAGGTACATTGCTGCATCGTTAACGACGTCCGGAAGAGGTTCAATGTTCTGCAGAGGCGGAAGTGCCAATTTGAAACTGTGTTACCAAACCCTCAAGCGTGCTGGAAGCCTGGACGAGCAATACAATCACCGAGTGAAGCTATGCTTCGCATAAGCGACGCGCCTGTAGAAAGTCCTGTGTTCTCCCTTCCAACGGAGCCACAGCACGGATCACAGCATGCTGTATTTGAACCGCCTCCATTCCCACGCTGTGTGCCCCAAGCAGAGCCCGGACGAAAGCACTCCGTCCTCAGCAGCAACTAAACCTTCACTATTTAAGTGACAGCAAAGGGTAAGGCTTGCAAACTTTGGGCGTTAAACAGTTGCCGTTCAAAGCATTGAGCAGACCATGTTGAGGGAGAAGTTGAGGAGGCTACCTTCATAAGCTCATAGGAATGCGAGGTGAATTGGCTACGCAGTCTGCATGGCGCCGTGCGGTGAATGCAGCAGGGCTGTGATGAAGCAGGGTGAACCCCTAGAGGCAAGAGGGCAAGCCAGCAAGGGATGCGGCCGCCCGGATGCAGCTTTGGATGCTCAGCATGCAACTCATACATGACCCGCTTAGAGGCAGCGGTCCAGGAGAGGGTGCACACAGCGTGGGAATGGAGGGTGCACATGCTGCCGCACTGGCTATGGCAAACCCAAGTGAGCCACAAGCACAGTAATGGCTTAGCCGGGATTGTGCCGTACGCCGTACCTGCACAGGTACGGGCGCACACGCCACACGCGGAGCCCGCAGGAGGCCTGCAGGTGAGGTGAGCAGCCATGGTGAGGTGCTGAGTGGCACCACGTGCGGCTTGGCCCAAGTCGCCGCAGTACGATGTAAGCCCGACCAGGCATCAGGAGCCAGGGGAAGCGATGCACAGCACAGCATGCTGACAGGTGGAAGGGGTGCAGGGGAGGCAAGGAGGGAGGCGGCAAGGAAGGGACGCGGCAAGAGGCCAGAACATATCAGGTCAAGCGCAATGGCCCTCTTCCGATCCTCCGCATGCAAGATGGGGATAGTTGGCATCCTCGTATCGCCGTCGTGTCCAGCTCCCAGCTTCCGAGCGCAGCCAAACAACAAAACTCTGTACACACCCACAGTAATTCTTGGAACAATCCCGCATCCGTGTCAAGGCTACAGGTGGTAGCCCTTGCGTGCGTTTCATCTCAGCGACTGTAGCGCTTCACAGCGGGACGCACTTCCAAAACCCTTTGCGCTCAACACAGGGAATGAAGACGGCCGTGGTGACAGGAGGCAGCCGAGGCATAGGCTTCAGTGTACGTTTAAGGACTGAAGTGCAGCTGCGCGCCCTTTGATGATCACTCCTCTGCAAGCAATGTTGATTGGGCGTCTTGTGTTCTCGGTTGGCAGCTTTGTAGGCAGCTGAAGGACAAGGGGTACAAAGTGTTTGGTTCGTGCCGTAAGCCCACACCAGAACTCAAGGGCCTGGGCATACAAGTGGTTGAAGGTACGGCGCGGGCTTGCAATAGTGTCCAGTCCAGTCATCAAGACGAGCATGCACTCCGAATCACCTTTGTCCCTCACCACTCACTACCCTGCGTCTTTCCCATCTGGCTGTGTGTTGTGTCTGACATTGTGGTTGCAGGGGTAGACGTTGGTATTGATGGGGGCGTGGCGCCGTTGATTGAAGCTGTTGGCAGCGAGAAGGTATGTGAAATGCATTCAAGGCCCTAGGATAAGCTTGATGTACTATACAGCCTGCGAAGCTTGTGCCCTGCATACACCCCACCAACCCCACGTCCAGGCAACTCAGCTGCGGCCCCACCAATCACCCTGCCCTTCGCCACCGCCACGCGCTTTGCTTCATGGGGCGAATGGATGCGCTGAAAGTGCTGCTACACTGGCTCAGGGTGTGGATACTGGTGTGCGCTTGAATATACGTGTGTGCATATGTGTGCGCCTGTGTGTGCGGGTTGCAGGTGGACCTGCTGATATGCAACGCGGGTATTCTGCAGGAGGACACGCTGGCCAACCTCACCATCGAGTCCATACGCAACCAGGTGCGCCCTGGAACCCAGCCTGACGCGTGCATAAGCACGCACCTGACTGCAAAAGCTCATAACGCTGCAGGTTGCGCTTGCACCCACCCGAACCTGCCCTGCTGGGTGCCGCGATGCACACGAGGCAGCAAGCACATGCGGGCGTGCGCATGCGGGCGCCCCGGTGTATGCCAGCGTGCGTGCATGCACACGCACATATTCAATCACGAGAATCTCCAACACACACAATCAGCACCTACAGCATACAGCTTCCAGCGTGGTTCTGTGCTGGTTATTTGTGCACATGCGACCACATAACGTCCAGGCAGATTGAGGCACGTAAGAGGCACATAGGGGGACGCTCACCGTACTGCCGACCAGGCATGTGTCGGCGGGTGCCCTTTCGTTGTCCCTGGCTACCGCTGCACCACCACCACCACCACCACCACCACCACCACGTGATGGTGTGCACACACCACAACACCGGCCGCACTGACGCTGCATTAGCCACCACACACTGACAGTACGTACTGTGGCCCAGCCCCACATGCCGCCTGACTGTCCCCCGCATGCTGCATGCCTACGCTTGCTTGCTTGCTTGGCGGCTCCTCACCTCGCTGCATGCTGTGCCCCGCAGCATGGCTTGCGCTTGGCGCATCATGCTTTCCCGATCGTGTCGCCTTGCTCCTAACACATGCTGCTGCTGCTGTGTGGACGTCCTGCATGCGGCGCTTTGCGTTGCAGTTTGAGATCAACACGCTGGGGCCCATCAGGACTGTGCTGGGGCTGATGCCCAACCTCAAGACAGGATCCAAGGTACTGCTGGTACCGCCTGATCGTACTGCCTGCTGGTACCGCCTGCTCAAGCATCCGCCATACCTGTACTGCATGTACTTTGTGTTGCTTACGCTGGGTCTGCCAGCCAGAGGCCTGACTTTGACGCATTTGCATGCCCATTGCGGTAGGTTTGACAGTTGACACCTTGCCAGGAGATGAGGCAAATGGCCTCTTGCTCTGACGCTTTTGGCTGCACGCGTCAGTGTGCTATGTTTGCGCCGTGCTTGTGGTGTGCTGTGCTGCGCAGGTGGTGGTCATCACGTCGCGCATGGGCTCCATTACGGATGGCAGCGGCGGCGACGTGAGTTGGCAGCTAGCTGGCTGGCTAGCGCGTGTTGCCGTGCCTTGCGTGCTCGACGAGCAGCGGGCTGGTGTGATGCATGTGCCCCCCGACCCCTGCTGCCAGTTCTGCACGCACATAGTGCCCAACCCAGGCCACTGTTGGGCTGTGACTGCGTGTGAGGCTATGAGGTTGCGCATCACCATCCACGCTCCTGCTCTTGCTGTGGATAAGTCTGGGCTTACGCATGCACCAGTCCATTCCAGCTGAGGCCTCACTGTGCCAACCCTATCAAGGCATGTGAGGACTGACACACTCGCGGAAGCGGATCTCGCACTGCGTGCCTCGCAAGCCGTAATGCTCCGTGCAATCCATGCAATTGTGCCAGCCCCACAGTTTCACATCCATTTCCTAACGCCTGTGCTGTCCCGCTGCTTCGCTGTTGTGCCGCCACCCGCACGTCCCCTGCAGTACGGGTACCGCATCAGCAAGGCGGGCGTCAACATGGCGTTCAGCAGCCTGGCGCATGACCTAAAGAAGGACGGCGTGGCGGTGGCCATCCTGCACCCCGGCTTTGTGAGTGCTGGATAGGCCCTGTGCAAGCACGGG
>BDDA01000271.1:98427-121353 GCA_001662385.1 Chlamydomonas asymmetrica | reverse complement strand
ATCATCCCCCCCCCCCCCCGATGCATGTGACTTTGGTTTGCCGGACACCACTGGTTGCGAGCCTAGTACCGGCTCAAGGATGATGGCATTGCTGAGTACAGTGCTGAGTCCATCTGGGTGGCGTTACTGTAGCACCCCACCTGGTTACCCGCAAGGTCCTATGCTGGCACATACATGGTGGATGTAGGCCGGGTCAATGCCACTGCTGCAGCCCTAAAGTCTGGGATGTGCGCCTGCTGTGTTGTGCTGGGTGTCGGCGCCGACAGGTTTGATGCTGACCCTGAACGTCCCATCCAGCTCGACACCGAGGGCTGGTGGTCGGTCACACCGGAGGTGAGTCGACTGCGGCAGCAGCGCATGGTGCGTGTGAGGTTCACACAGGTGGTGGAGAAAAAGGCAAACTCAAGGTCCATGGCAGACTGTCATAACACGTGCGCAGCTGGCCTGGTGCTTACACTTTACAGCAATACAGCAGGTCAGGTGTTGGCACGATTACGACATGGTGCAGCGGGTGATGCGTTGTGCGTTGGTCGCTATGCCGAGCCATTGCAGTGCCCTGCTGAGGTTGGTGCGTGCGCGGCTGGGCGCTAACGTGTGGGTGGGGTTGCTGTCTGCCCCGGCCCGGCCGCAGGTGCTGGCGCTGCAGCAGGCTGAGCGGTGCAAAGAGCTCACAGCAGGCTGCGTTGCCATGGACGCGTGCTGCGGGTGCGGCGGCAATGCAATACAGCTGGCACAGGTGCGTGGGCGCGGCCATGAAGCACCCATGTTGAGAGGCTGCGTCGTGTGTGTGGCGTCAGCGTGTCTATGCTGTGTGTACGAACATGTGTGTTGTTCTACTTTTTAATCTTTTAGCATGCTCATCTCGTTTGCCATCCGCTGGCCTCAATCCAGGCTTGGGTACGGTAGTGTACGCTCGGGTAAAGTGGTCGCTTTGTGTTTTGCATGCCGCTGCACGCAGGTGTTCCCGCATGTGCTAGGCGTGGAGATCTCACCGCAGCGCCTGGACATGGCACGCAACAACGCAGGTGCGGCCCCTCATCAGCGGAGAGTGCGTTGCAACCATCCGTGTGCACTAGCATGGCTATGGCCCCTGATGAAGTGATGAGGCAGCTCCGCACTCAGGCACCGTCCGCAACGCACGCTGCACATGCTGGTGTGGCATGCTGTCGATCCGGTCTGTCATGCAATTGAGCTCGCAACTCATGGGTTGTGCACAGAGTACGGTATTGTGGTGTGCTTCAAATTCACCCCGCTGCCTCCCCCTCTCCGGGGCTGCTTGGCAATCTGGGCATGCTTGTATCTTTTATTCTTTTCCGCTGCAGAGCTGTATGGCGTGCTGTCGCGCTGCGACTTCATCGCCGCTGACTTCCTGGCGCTGGCGGGCCGCTTTGCGGTGGACGCCTTGTTCATGTCCCCCCCCTGGGGCGGCCCGCAGTACACGTACTGCGACACGTTTGACCCGGTGTGGCCGCTGGTGGGCTTCAACATGTCCACGCTGGCGCTGGTGGAGGTGGCGCTGGGATGCGTGGCAAAGCAGGTGAGCCGGCGCTTGGTGGGCCGGTTGGTGGGGCATGCGATACCATGCAGGAGCATCCGGCTGCTCGCGGCTACGGGTAGGGTGCCAAGTGAATCATGGTGGGTGCTTTGAGAATGCGTTCTAATATGCCCGTTAGTGTGTGTGAATTGTGCATGTGCTTCACTCTTGGCAGCCGAACAGCCCAAGGCCCAGCATCCCACCGTATGGAGTTGTGAGTGGTATCCAAGCTCATTGCCTTTGCTTGCAACCCCTCTCACCTCCTGTGTTGCTGTGGATGTGGGTGGCGTGGTGCAGGGCGGGGTCGTGTCCTGCTTCCTGCCGCGCAACACCGACCTGCGCAGCCTGTCGCGCGCTGTGCCGGAGGGCTGCCTGTGGGAGGTGCAGCGCTGCTACGTCAACCGCAAGCTCAAGGGGGTCACTCTCTACTGCACCGCAAACCCCGCAGGTGAGCACTGCCAGCGAGGCCTGATCACCAGTGGCCCCCGACAAGCGACCTAGTGTGTGCGGGAGTTATGCGGTGTGGCACGCATGCTCTGCTGCAGCGCAATAGGTCATGCAAGGCCCCAGGCCTGCTGTGGTGCTGATGCATACGTATGTCGAAACTCACAAGATTCGCCAAGGGGCGTGATGGGATGAACCCTCCAAACAAAGTCTGAAAGATCATCCTGGCCGCATCTGCACCCACCTCGTTATGTCACCGTGTATAACTATACAGTACGGTACGTCTGGGTTGGGGTGGGGGTCGGGTTTTTGATTTGATTTGATTTTTTACATTAAGAGCTTTCAAGCCGAGGCCGACACTCCCGGGGGCCCGGGTTTGAGCAGAGACCATTACGAAAGACTATGCCAGCTTCGCCTGGATGTTCGCGTACACTGGCTTTGGTGCACGCCACGGATGTGTGGCTCACGCAAAATGTCCCGACACGCTCTTGAGCAGCTTCAGAGTGGGCGCAACTCAGGTGCAGTGCCCAGGTTGCTTGCCTGCCTGACTGCTTGGGGTGCTTGTGCTGGGGGCTGCTTGGAATTGGTTGACGCAGGCGGCCCGCTCGTGTGCAACGTTCCTGAGCACAAGGCGGCGAGTGCGGATGGCAGCGTGGACGCGGCAGCGCCGGCGTGAGTGGCACCAAGCAGTGGCTGGCAGCGTGGCACCCCCAGCCAATGGAGCTGCCGTATGGTGGACGTGCGGGTACTCGAAGCGGGCGCTTGTGTTCACGTGAACCCGTAATAGCAGCGTAGCGTTCCCCGGTGATCACTATTATGGCTTTTCGGTCGATGCCGCTGTCGTTGTTTACGCTGGGCCTGGACGCCAAGGCTGCCTTCCAAGGTTGGTGTGTCATGATAGCCACCGGCCGCAGTGCCTGATGCCACTGCAGCTGGTGGCGTGTGGACACTTTGCATGGCTGTGGCCTGTGGGGCAGGCTCATACTAGTATGGTTCTGCTCACCTGATGGCTTTTTGGGTGCGGCGTTCTTTTGGGATCCACCTAACTCCTCCACATGAGGCTACGTAGCAAGGCCATCGCCGCATGTACCGGAAGCGGTCTTGTGGGATTTGCAGGTGGCTGCACTGTTAGTGCGTGTGCCCGTGTACTTAGCGTGCATGGCTGTGCGGCTTTGCATGCGGCAAAGGCATTGTGCAGGATTGCATCGGGCATGGGTCTTCTGCTTAAAGCGCTGGTGCCTTGTTGCACAGCTGGCATTGGCTAACCTGTCTCTGTCAGCACTGGCTATGGTTAAGAACTCAAACCTTTGAACCCGCAACCCAACGCTGAGATCTAACAGTTAATTGCATGGGCCGCGATGCTATGATCCACAAGCGTCGCAACACACTCAGCTGCGCACCAGGGACATGCTCATTGCATTGTGCGATTCACAGCCTGCATGTAGGGGTGTGCGCGTGTGTCATTTCACGTGCGTACGGTCTGCCAGTAGGAGTGTCAGTGTGTCACGTTTGGGTATCCCTGGACACACGATTGCCGACATGCTCGGGGTCATGAACGCGCTGGCACTGCTGTGCCGTCAAGCCCATCTCCACAGGTTTGTTCCGTTTGCGTTTGGTAGTATGCTCCAGCCACATACAGCAATCCACCTTTTCGCCTTAACAGTCGTTTTCATTGCCTGTTTCATGGTGCACTTTGTGGCATGCAATGAGAACGGCGCTGTGCATGTGCATTGCAACCGGTAGCTGTGCGACCGGTAGGCGCGATGATGCTGTGCGGAGTTTTGTTTCCAGGCGGTGTGCTTTGCTCAGGCGCTCTGTCTGGTGTCTGCTGTGGCCAGGCACGTAACTGCCTTGTGTAGCTGCGGATGGCCAACCCAACGTGAACGAACCTGCATGGGCATTCGGGGCCCTGTGCAAGTGTGCATCCATGTACACTGCATGTGCACACCAGCTGTCGCATGACCATCTGCTGTTGTGTGGCGTGCTGGCATAGCTTTGTCGTCTGCAGCTTAGGTCTTCCATCTGGTGTGGATGAGGCCCCGCCTCTTATTGGCTGGGTGTCCCACTCAAGGGGGGCATGGGGCACGGGGTCCTGCACCTGTGTAACCGCTGCACTCCCATCACCTTTAGTTCCACTGACTCTGCGCAACTGGCATGGCCGCCGCGTATGACCCACAGCACCCATCGTGGAGCTTGAGGCGGGGTCAGTTGGGGTCCGCCTGACCTGTACAGGTACATTCTGTATACCTGGTTCTCTCCTTGCATATCGCAACATGTGACTGTCCGCCAATCTGCAGTGCTCAGAAGCTCTCGCCCAGATATCACCGAAGGGGGGCGTACGAGTGAGGTCCGGTTGGAGGTGTCTGCTGGGTTTATGCACTTTGGGCAGGCAGGTTTTGGTGGTGCACCTGAAGCAGGCTATGGGTGTCACGGGGGGGTCGACAGGTTCATCCAAGTTACAGGTTATGTGGAAAGATACTCTCCAATCTGCCTTCAAGTTGCGGTCATCACAGTGGACATGGCCATTACCCTGCTCGGTGCAGCTATGTGACAAAGGGCTCCCTTGTGTGCGAGTTGTGGTCATGTACGCCCCTTATGCACCACTCTGTGGAGGGGATCCAACACGCCACCGCACTATCACACCGCCCCTGCCTCGACCGTTCACTATCGTGTGTCCACCTCACCAGCATATCGCTCGTCGTTGTACTGAGTACTGACGAGCTGCATGCGCACATGTACGCGCCTTGAGTGCAAGCAGCTTCATGCTGCTGGGACTTGTCCTTAACTATGCAATAAGCTTGATGCAACCATGCCATGGCGGATTCCGGCTGCTCGCGCGCATCATATCGGTGACAGACGCACGCATGGACGCCTCTCTGCCCGTGACGTCGAGGCGCGAGGCGTCATCCAGTAAAGAGAATTGTTCTGATAAGTTGAGTGCATGGCTGAATGGGAAGCCTGCAATTACTCTTGCCTATCCTGCCACTAGCACCAGCCATGCTTCGGTTGCTGTCCATGTGGCATGAAGCTGTTGACGAGGCAAAGCAGCAAAGCAAGCATGTGGGCCGCCGCGCGGCAGCCCTGCGCGTGGCGGGCCACGGCATCCTGACACTGCAGCCCTTCGGGCATGCCTGCAAAACCACTTGGCCATAAGCCAAAGTAGTGTGCACCTATCAGGAGAGTGGGCCTGTGTGCAGCTGATCGTGGCAGCCAATACACTCCGCAAGCGGGTTGGCACAGTACTGCGGTTGTTAGGACCAGGATTCTCCTTTGCCGAGTCCAGCATAAACGGTTGTTACTGAGGCTAGGTAGATGGCAGCAAGGTGTCAGGATCCGGCAAGTGACTCCTCTGGCAATAACCAGTGACGCGTTCGGCCCTGGTTGAATTGCGTGGCCCGGTCCGTGGATGGTCCATGCTTTGGCCTCCGCAGTGACGCCAGCGCGGTCTAACACTTCCGTGTTGACCAGGCAGCCTAGGCCAAGTGTGAAGAAGCCTGTGCATAGATTAGGCTGGGCCAGGAACTACAGCCTAGCTGGAACCTTCTGGCCTCCGATGTGGTCTCGTATACGCAGCGCTTTGGCACAGCCCTGCCAAGGAAGCTGTGTGCACGCACAGCACGTCGTGCCAGTTTTGCACCTAGGCAAGGAGCAGAGCACCCCTGCCACTTGGTTAGGGGCAGCTTGCCGCGGTGGAACCAGCGTCACTCATGCCAGTCCACCCTGCAGCATGACAGCCGTTCAGGCTGTCTCACAATCCTTGGCCTGCTTGCTCACCCTATGGAGAGGCAGTGGCACCCTATCACCATGTCCTTCCTGAGAGCCGTCCCAACACAGTGCAGGACTCGAGTTATAGACTAGATAGCGACATCGCATCGCTTGTCTTGTGTCGGGTGTGACGTAGGTGGAAGAAAGGGCTCACGTGTGCTCACTATCACAGGGGCTGTGTAAATTGCAGTTGGCCTTGGCAGCTACTCCCTGGCCCCTGTAGTGGGCCATCATCATGGGCCCGAATGCTGGACTGAATCAGGGACACTCACAGGCCTGCCCTGGAGTATATATAACGTTGGAATGGGGGCCCCAAAAACATCGATGTACGCAGAAGGGGATAGGCGTGCACAAGCATTTCTTGATCTCGTCTCGCTATTCTGCGTGTTTTTGCCTGTAGAGCTTTGAGTAGCGCTCTCCTGTAGACCTAGTTCACATAGATTACGCCGGCTTGCACGAAAGCCTGCACAAAACAGCCATCCACTGCAATGGAGCGCTATGAGTCCCAATATCTTCTCGACCTCGCATTCTTGGACGCTGCACAAGGCGCACCTGTGGACGTCGGCGAAGATGTCATGGTCGGTCTAGTTTATTTCGATGACCCTGGGGCTTTGGTTCTATGACACCCGCACCGGGAAAACACCAATCTCACCCCACCCCGGCTTGCCTCCTTACTGACTTGCTTACAGGACTTGTTGATGGAGGATATGCCTCCTTTCTCCAGTGCTGATTCCCTACAGACCGTGCATGCGGACTCCCCGTATGATGCTCAGCATGCGCAGCACAAGTCCATCGACAGACAGGTGGTGGAGGCCGCAGCCCTGGAGCGACCGCCCATAACCATGACTTTGCCAGCGCTGAAAACAAAGCAAGAGGATGATGCCTGCTATCCTTATGGCCCTGACTTGGCATTCGTTGGTAGCGGTCCGCAGCCGGTGGGCCCCTCGAGCCCTGATGGCACGTCAGGTGCTATGGGACACGATGAGCGGCCGTTTGAGGGCCTCCACTCTCACCATAGCATGAGCACGAGTAGCGGTGACACCAGTGACGATGTCTATGTGCCAACATCTCGACCTCGGCAGCATCGCACCGGTGGCGTCAGCACTCGCGTGCGGCGCAACAGCGAAACCGACCAGACCTTCGGCAAGAAGAAGCGTGTGCGCAACGCCCAGCAAATGGAGCTCAACAGGATTGCACAGGCGGTGAGTGATACTGGGCTCAGTGCCCCTTCGGTCAGACTTCTGAGTGGCCTTCACAGTAATTATTGTTAAACCACGACTAACCCAAACCGGCAGTGCAGCGCAGCTGCCGGTGGTAAAGGACCCTCAAGCCCTCCATCAGACACTCGCTGTAAAACATCTATCAGCTAAATCCCAAGCCCCACTCGTCCCCCTCAAGCACATAAACATGCCTCTGTGCCCGTGCACTGTGTCCGTGTCGTTTGCTATGACCTCTGTGCCTGTGTCGTTTGCTATGACCGCGAGCGCTAGAAATTCAAATTGCTCCTCTTCCGCCTGGGATGTACGTAACCCTGCAGAAGTATCGCGAGCGCAAGAAACAGGAGCGTAGCGAGCTGCAGGCCGCAGTGGACAAGTTGGCGGCGCAGGTGGCGGCGTTCCGTGTGCTGGAGTCAAAGGCGAGCGCGCTTGAGGCTGAGAAAGCGGCGCTGCAGGCCAAGCAGGCGGAAAAGGATTCAGCGATCAGCTCGCTCCACCAGCAGGTGCGTTGCCTGCACCCCCTGCATTCGGTAGTTTCCGCCTGTGACACGACCCTGTGTGACATGTCCGGCAAGGGTTTTGTTCCACTGCGAGTTGTGTGTTTGCGGGTGGTAAGCTTGAGAGGAGGCTTGTCAGATTACCACTGTGCGCGCTGTGCACCTCCTGTTATGCCAATATTGGTTGCATCGTTGCAATCGTTGTCTGCGTTGTGTCCGTGGATTGCTGCACCACACTTTGCGCACGACTGCCTGCGCGTTTCATGACATTTGATCTCACCGTGCGCATGCATTTGTGTCACGTTTGTGCCAGAACCCACTCCAGGCCTGCAACGAATGTGCACGTCACCACTGCCCACCCCTTTGCAGGTCGCAAGCCAAGCCACGGATCTGCAGGCTGTGCGCGCCGCGCTGGCAGGGCACAAGGACCACATTGAGCAGCAGCGGAAGGCTCTGGAAGCACATTCCGCCAGGATTGAGCTGCAGGTAAGCTACTTCATGCTGTGCTGCCAAAGCAGCTGCGCGGGTGCTGGGCGCACTAGGCGCGCTGGCGTGTGCGCACATTCCCGGTGTGATTACCTGCATGCCTGCATGCGTCCAGTGTCACGTTGGAGGTGGTCATAATCTTTCTCTGATTGGCGTCCATCTCTTCCGCCGGTCAGTCACCATCTGCATGCAGTGGCTCTGTGCAACATGCAGTTTAAGAAGCGGCCTTGCTGCTCAGCCATCTCACCCTACCATTCTGTGTTGTGCGTTTGTATGTCTGCCTGCTGCTCACAGGACCAGGTCATCGCATGCCTCAAGGAGCAGCTGCGGCGCAAAGCCGCGGAAGATTTCGAGGAGTGCGATGTTACGCTGGTGCAAGACAAGATCATGGCGACGGTGCGCAACGTGATGACCATCCACGGCGCGGGCGTGAGCATGCGCGCTCTGAGCCAGCAGCTGGAGGATCTGCCGCAGGCGCTCATGAATGACATCTGCACCAACATCTTTGCAGTCATGCGGGAGGTCCTGGCGGAGCATCACGTGCAGAAGTGCACCGCGCTCGCTGCACGCGGCTCCGGCGGCGTGGATGCGGCGGGCATGCATGCGTCGCTCCGCTGCTTGAGCGCCTGAACCGCCTCCCCTCCCCTCCTGTGCAAGTGGAGGCGTGGGGTGGATGCTAGCGCCGCGCCGCGTGGCTTGACCGCTTGATCCGCCAGCCCATCACCGCTTGCAGCCGGACACCCCCTGGCTGGCGTGCACACCTGGCGTGCAGGTGTGATGTGTGAATGCGCGGATGTCAGCAGATAGGTGCATCGTGTACGGAATGCAATGCTTGCATGCTCGGGGTGGATTGCAATCGCACGTGCCAAGACAGTTCTCTCATCATATTGTTTTTCATTTCCACTACACCTACCTGGTGCAGGGTTGTGTTGCAAAACAAGCAATGGTATTGTGCCTGCATTAGTCTTGCCCAACCAACGGGCCTAGCACACATCACGCGTGATGGACGCACTGGTCCACCAACATCCGTCTGCATGGCGGATGCCCCAGCATAACATGTACCATTTCTAATTGCAATGAACGATGTGATCCGTGACGGATCCGTGACGGTGCAACGTTCATTGAGAAGCCCCCGCATATTCATTTACGATGCTATGTATATACAAAGACTTGATGAGTTTCTCTCGCAAGCTGTGGCCCGCGCTGGTCATGGTATGTGAGCTAATGACACGATACAGCATGGAATGCATGATCAGGCCCTTCTGTACTTTTGCACCTTTTACATGAGAATGCGTGTGCGCGTGCATGTGTACATGCCCATTCAATTCGTTTTTCCTCATGTGGTCGGGTGTTGTTGTGTGCATATGTACACGCTTGTTTCCACCGCCCCGCCCACTGCTCTTATGCGGCTGATGCTGGCAGCAGCGTGCCGAGTGTGTCGCGAAACACGGAAGGGGGCTGCTTTCAGTGACCTGGTACGGTGACTGCCGGGTGCTCGCCTCGCCTGGGTGATATAGGCCTACCGCCTGCGCCCATGCACACGAGCCTGGTGTTGTTGCAATAGTAACTAACCCATTTCCATTCGTGCGTGTTGCGGCTTATGCAGCACGCAGTGAGGTTGCGCTGTTGCGTGTATGTGCGCTCTCGTTGCCCATTGTGCCTTCCAGGCTCTGCACGCATCGAACATCAACAGCACTTGAAGCATGTATTTACGCATGGCCTGGTGCGTGCCGGCGTGTGTGGCGCATACAGCACTGCGCTCGAGCCGCACGGGTACGGTTGGCCCCGACAGTAACTTATAGATGCCCGTCTCTTTGCTGCTGCACGCAGCATGCGTGTACCTGCGGTCTGAATCCGTTTATCTGCATGCCCTAGTTGGCGAGGAGCTCTGGCACCCCTGCTACACCCCGCTGATGCTCGAAGCTTGAACCCCTTGAACTCGGATGCTGTCGTTGAGCTACCCCACTCGCCCTACCGGCCTGCCCCTGCTTGCGCCGCTGCACTGCTATTGCTATGCACACGACGCTTAGCGTGTACCTCCCAGCTCAGCTGCTTTGCTGCGCAGTTGGTTCGTTGCGACCGCCCAGCAGCGCCGTCGCGTCGCTGCTTTGCTGGAGGAGCTTATGCATCGCATGTGAAGTCCCCTATGAGAATCTCCTTGCATGTTATGAACAAAGTGCCTGCACCCGATGCAACAGTGCTCAGCGCTGTTTTTTTTCTTCCCTTTGCATGTGCTCCTGCGCTGGTGGCCTGGTGGTAGTAGACCCCGCCGCCACGCGACGGGGTTCGACACAATCAGCCACTACTAGCACAATTAGCCTCCTTTGTGTGCACGCTGTGTTCCGTCGCACCCCCTGGCGAGATACCACAATGACACACGTAACGATCAAGCGCTAGCAGTCGCATATCCAGGCACCTCATACACTGCACGTCTGCACTGCGGTATACCTTGCAAGCGCAGAGCAATATATCAAGCGTTTTATTCATTTCTAGGCCCGCGTGGTTCTAACACGTCGCTGTTGCTTGGTGCAAAACTGCAACACTGACTGCCGCCCCTTCAGCGTCAACACGCGTGCCTCGACGCGTGCGCTCTCTCTGTCATTGGCAACCGTGCCAACCTCAATACCTCCTCGCAAGGACGCATTCAGCATCATCATTTGCAAGGCTGCACCATGTGTTCACTGTATGATCAGCTGCACGAGTTTAAACAGCACTGAGATGACTGTAATCGACTTGTACCGCTTTCTGTATGGCACCTTTGTCTTGGGAACCGTCAAACGCACCGCCATCCACAAATTCTGAGCATTGCGGGGGGAAGTAGCCAGAGCCTTGTAAGCAAGTTCTGCAGCAGCTGTGTGTTCTGTGTTCTCTTGGCAGTGCAAGTATGGAGGTCAGCAGTTGCAGCACGCACAGCGTGCCAAGCGGTGAGGGCGTGGCCGTGGCGCCTGGCAGCTGCTCACAACCTAGAAGTGATGTGCAGCATAGCAGACACTCGCAACTGGGACCGAAAGCTTCAACCTGTCGAGGTGGTGATGGTGTTGATGAGCCCAGTAGCAGGTCAAGCAGCAGCAGAGGGACAAGCCAGCGGTGCCTCCCAACGCAGCAGTCCCATGGGACAGCACCACCTCATACGCGACCTGCAGCTCGACGCCGCTATCCTTCGGCCCTGTTGATCAGCCCTACGCTCATGGTGGCACTGCTGGCACTCAGTGCGGGGTTTCTCTACACGGCAGCTGCGGCGGTGGCTGCGGGGACCGCACCTACCAACCCAATGGACACTTCCTTAGCGGGTGGCGGGCAAACGCTGCTGCAGGCAAGTACGCTGCTGCTGTGTACCCCACTGAACTGGTCGCGCGTGCATCAGCACAACGCTTCCGCCCAGCAGCAGCAGGGTGGACCTGGAGAACACGCACGTTGGTTGTCCTGAATACGGTGGCTGTGCTTGCGCGAGGCCTTAGCAGGAGCAAGCGGTCTGTAGTGCAAGAGCAGGATAGGCACATATGTTGGCGGACTCATATGTTGGGGGCCGGCGGGGTTTATCCGAGCGAGTACAGCCGACGCGTAGCCACGGCGAGGCGGTGTTCACACGCTGCAGGGCCATGGGCGATGGGCCAGCACCGCGAGCCTTACTGCTGCCCTTCCTACCACATCTGCTGCCCGCACTTGTGCAGGATACACCTTCAGGGGCTGACAATACAGCCAGCGGCAACACCAGCACCCCCGGGGCCTTGCAGAACAGCAGCGCAGGGGGTGCGTGCGACTGGCACCAGGGCAACACGACAACGTGTGGTCCAGGAACCTCCTGCGTGCCGAATCCACAGTCACCCACAACAGGTAGGTGCGCAGCGGTACAGGGGCTGCCATGTTAAGCGCCACGTCAACGCGATTTGCATGCGGGCGCTTTTGTGCGCTGCCGACTGGCTGGACATGTACTCACGAGTCGACGGACGGCCGTCGTAGCTCATGAGTCATAATCCACTGACCTGCAACATTGGTGTGAACGCCCGCAGGCACATGCGTGGCCAATCCTATTGGAGGCAATCTGCTGCCTCCTGACCTGTCTGTTCCGGTGCTGTACTACCCGTTGACCACGTGAGTGCGGCCACGTGTAGGCCTGAGGCTGCGCAATCCCACCCCTACAGCGCCGATCGGTTGGGTAGGATGAACAAACAGGTTATTGCTGCTGGCAGTGATGGCAAGGCATACCGGGTCTGTAAGCCGTTCAACGGGGAAGCAGACCTCCTGAATGCTCATGGCCACTGGGCGTGTTGCCTCTGGAGTCCTCTGCCTGCTGCTGGGGTCGTGAGTGTGTGCACGTGTGCGTGTGGGTGCAGGTCGTTCGCGCCATGGCCGCCCCAGCTGGGCTCCGCGTATGCCGCGCTGCCTGTGCAGGGCAACGTGACGTGGGGTGACCTGTCAGACCCGCTTTTCCCTGGAGCGCTACAGTGCACTGCAGGTAGCCACCAGCAGCCCACCAGCAGCACAGTACCATACTGCAACCTGCGCGGGCATATGTACTGTGATGGGTTGAGGCGCATGCCGTATGCACCGAGCTGTGTTGAGTAGTGAGGCAAGAGCGCAGGCAAACTGCCACACTCACGTGATTACCACCGTGCATGGTGATTGCCAGCAGCAGCTAGAAACGTGTGAGGAGATACTGGGGACCTGGTGCCTGCTCAGTAATGCAGCGCAAAAATGCCCTATTGTAAGGGTCGCACTGAGGTGCTGATGTGTGCTTGTGCAGATCCCTCAATCGCTCCCATGGTGGGCATTCCTGGCATGACGTACGGCCGCACTGGAGCCTTCTCCATCGCGCTATGGATGCGCAAAACGCCGTTGTCAGGCGACGACGCGCTCGATTCGTCTGACTACGGCGATACCATGACTTACGACCGTACCGGCAGACCTGTCCCGAACACCACCGGCGTCAGCGGCCGCAGCAGCAGCAACAGCAGCTCTGCTGCTGCGCAGCGCCAGCAGTTTGAGCTGACTCAGCAGGTGTATGAGTATTTGGTGAGCCATGGTCCGTTCCAGCCGGGCACTCCTGCGGCTGCGAATTACTCTGCGTTTGCATCCAACCAGGTGCGATACGAGTATATGACTAATGCCTAGGACGGATACCACAACGAATTGCATGCGGTTGGGTGATTGCCTGAGACGTGCCCCCTCATGCTGCCGGAAGCCTACCCCTCTGAACACGCACAGCACCTGTGCAGCTGAAAGGTGGTGATGCCGTGGCAGAGAGGATGACCTGTGGCTCTGTCTTGACATGTTAATTTCTGCCCACACTGGTTTTGTCGCTGCTGTCAGTTTGGCTCACAACACTGCTGAGAGGCACGCTGGTGGTGTTGTGTGTCATGCTGCACCGTACTGCACGGCAGATCAACCTGTACCTGCCAGGCCCCAGCCGTCCGCTGTACGGTCTCGCGCGTGCTGTGGTGAAGGACTTCAACGATGGCAGCGCTGAGGTGTACGTGGACAGCGATGGCGTGGTGGCAGACAACACCCGCACCAACCCGAGGTTCAGGTGAGCCGTCGTGAGTGAGCAACCAGCGCGCCGTATTGCCTGAACACACATTTGGTGGAATGCTTGCTCGCGGCAGGGACCTTGGCATTGCCTGCTTGTGTGTACGGAGGGGGGAGGGGAGGTGCATGCATCACACACACTGCACACAACGCACCCAGCCACCCCTGAAGACCTGTGAGGCCCGCCACTGGAGGTTCGATCAGCCCATGGCTCGCTCGCCTAGGGACCGTTGAAAAGGTGGATCATGGGCGGAGTCATCTGGTGGATGTTACAGACCAATGCATGTGCCTGCAAGGTTAGTCCAGTGTTGTAACTTGTGTTGCATGGTGTGCTCACTGCGCTGTGCTGTGCTGTGTGCGTATGCGTGCGTGGTGTGTTGCAGCCCCTGGAACGTTACGGACGGCGACTGGCACCAGCTGGTGCTTACATCACAGCCTTCAGGGGGAGCCCAGGTATTGCCAGCGCTGCCATGCCATTGGGTTGAAGGGCAATGCATGCCCCTCACTGCCCACTCTCAAGAGGTGGCGGTACAGATATCCAGCTACATGCACGCAGCTAGACACTGCGTCGGGGCATTTGTGGATGCTCCATGCAAGTCAGCCTGGAGGCGCAGAACCAATGTATGTTAACACATTGCGGCCCAGTTCTTCTACAATAATCAAGGAATGTCCAGGTTTTTGGCAATGGCCCCCATGTGCAATGCTGTTGGTTTGCATGCGTTGGCCGTGCCGTAGGGCTTTCGGCTGTACGTGGACGGTGACCTGGCAGCGGAAATACCCAACATGGATTACCCAGGTGGGACACACCAACACAGTGGCAGTCCTGAGTACCAGTGCTGCATGCACGCCAGCGCAGGCAGTCCTTGTTGCCGACAAAGGCCACGATCACCTGCCACGGTCTGGCGTTGTCGTCCAACTCATATCATTATACCACATTCCGGTTGTACCTGGTTTGAACGCATGCGCAATTGACGCTGCCCCTGCCATCCTTGGCAATGCCGAGTTCACGTACCTCATTCAGCACAAATGCATAGATGTACCCTGATACCTGCTGCTGTTGTTCGTGCATGTGTTGATGATTGATGATCGATGACAAATGAGGGCATTGAGGCACACCATACACTGCTCAGATGACTAGCACATACTACAGCAGCAGGCGCTGCACTCCTATCTGTGGCACCTTACAGCACCATGCATGTTGTCGTGGGTGTGTTGTGGTACATTGTGGCACGTAGGCACGTCACGCGCCAACGCTGAGGTGGATGGTGGTGACGCACTGCTGCTCACCGGGCCCTTACTGCTGTGCAGCAGGTGAGTGGGAGGCAGGTATGCAACAGGGCCTGGCAGTAGTGCTGTCGCATACGGCGGTGCAGTTGCCTGTAGCGCCTGGCATTAGTCCTGGCTTCCAAGCATCCTTGCCTACTACCGCCCTTGCGACACTTATATGCATACTGGTCACCGTTCGTGACGCCTTGGTGCTGCTGCTAGGTTCTGTTGCTGGCTCACGCGCGGCCCTTGCTGCCTCGGTGCGCCTGCAGGTATGATGCCAGCCCGGGGCGTGCGTTCAGCGGGCAGTTGGCGCACCTGATGGTGTTTGACGCGGCGCTCCGGCCGGACCAAGTCAGCAAGCTCCACAACATGGTGAGAAAGGATCAGTATGGGCCTGAGCATGACTACGTACTCAACCAGCATGCTCCGCACCCAGAAACGCGGTCCGTGCTGTTCAATTGCAGGTGCAGATGGACCCAATCAGAGATGTGCCTGTGCGTGCAATGCTGCGGCCACAGCTCGCTCATTGGCTCAGATTGTGCAAAGGTTGCTGATGAGCATCAGGACGCAGATCAGCGTGGCGCTGCGAGTTGCTTAGATGCATGCATGCACCACCATGTCGAATGCACAGGTGGTCAACCCTGGCGCTGTTACCATCCAGGCACAGATAGATTCCCCACCGTGGTACGGATCCACGCTGCTTTCGCCGCCGGCCTATGCGCTCTCTTCCCTTTCCTCCATCCTACCCGGCATTGTGGCAGCGGGCGCCGTCACTGCACCCCCCACACCGCCACCCGCCCTCGCCCTCACAAACAGCTCTGATGCCACCAACAGCACCGCGCCCGGAATAAGCACAGCAGGGGATGGCACGGTTGCCCGCGCTGGCGGTGGCAGCAGCGATGTGCAGAGCGGAGGCGTCAGCGGCGGCGTGACGCTCATCCAGTACAACATCAGCGTGGGAGGCTCATGCAGCCTGGACCTGCGCCGTGAAGCCGGGCTCTACTTCTGTGCTTATGGTCTGGTGAGCACAGCAGCTCTATTTCGGCATGGGTCAGAATGTCAGATGCTGGGGCACACTCAGGGGCCTTGGGCTTAAGGAGTGGTTGCTGCACGTGCTGCGTGCAAAGTTGCACCATGTGGTGGTCCTGCAGGACCGCATGCCGGCATGCTTAATAATGACTAAGTGCCATTGGCGTGTTGGCGTGCACCAGCCTCGCTGCGGCATTTAACGTAGGCATGTAGTGGTAGTGCGCAGCATTACAGGCAGCGCGCATACACGGCTTTGTAGCGCGTGGGATGAGCTCTTCACATGCTGCACTTACCTGACGCGTGTGCCTGCGCTGTGCAGGTGTGTGCGCCGCTGCCAGTGCTGCTGCTGACCATCCCAGGCCTCACCAATGCAAGCGCATTTGGCACCGCCTTCGCTACAGGTGGGTCAAGCGGACTTACGCATAAGGCTGCACATGGCAGTCATGTGCTAGCATGGCTCTGCCTGCCATATTGTTCCTCTCGCACTCTCATACGCGCAAATGCACAATATCTAACACACACAGTCAGGCTAAAGGTAAGTGGCCTGGTGACAGCCAAAGCGTTCACCTGGCCGATGCGTTTTTACCCCCTGGTGTCCGTTCTTCCTGCATCGTGAAGCAGCAAACCTCTTGGCGTTGTACTGCAGCTGTGCTTATGAGCTGTTAGCCCTCCCCTAAGGTCGTCTGCCTCATCTGCATCCTCCTCCCTGTGTGCAGCTGCATGGCCGCTGGGCATCTGCACCGTGGCGGTGCCGGGCATGCTGGTCCCAGACACCTACCCCTCCGCCTGGCCCTCACCTGTGGCACACTACCCGCTAACGCTTGGTAAGGGCTTGGTGCCGCCAACCAGGCCATTTGGCACATTTTAGCCATGTGTCTTGCAGTCTGTCAGCCACCCTGTGTTAGTTGCATTACACGCAGCAATACCCCCCACTGCGGCCATTGTATCATTTGTATCCCAGGCATGCGCAGGCAGGTCAAGCAATGCGGACGCGCGAGTTGCAATGCACTGGCTGCCGACAGCTTGCCGCCGACTGTGGCACCCCGCCCTGATGCTTACAATGCCGCGTGGTGATGCTTGTGGGCCCGGGGTGTCATGGTGTCTAAAGCACTCCAGTACACTCCAGTGCCAATTCGATATGCTGTGCCACATGCGTGTATGCCCTCGTTGCATGCATTATTTTCCTACAGGTGCGGCACTTGCTGTCGCAAACACCACCAGCGTTGCACCACCAGACACCTCATCGCCTTCGTCCTCCGCCGCCCCCACCACGACCTCCGCAGACCATGCAATGAATCAGCAGCCAGTCACTGCACCTGCATGGCCGATCTGGGTCGCAAACACCATCGCTGTTCCTACCACGCCTGCTGGAGCCAAGCGTGATGCAAGAGGCAGCCAGGCCGGTGCTGGCACCGGTAATGCAACAAGCTCAAATCCGGTGCTGACGGCCCTGCAGCAGCTGCAGCAGGGTACGGTCAGCGGCGCCACATGGGTTACCGACACGCGCTGGGGCCCCGTGATCAAGTGCAACCGGTCGACCCCCACCAACTTCAAGATGCCTGCGCTGGATTATTTTGCATCGGGTTCTTTTGCCATCAACCTCTGGGTCAAGTGAGTAAGGAATATGCCACTGCTGAACGCTCAAGTGCTGACAGCTGGCAGTCCAAGCAGGCGAGGGTGTGGGTTTGTGGGAGCTGATCCTGTGGCGAATTCAATGCAATTGTTTTATTGGCGTCTCAAGAGTGCTGGTGTGGCTCTCTGTACACGCGAACGGCTTAGACCAAGTGTCAGGTGGCTGACCACTGCTGTGGTTGATTGGGCCTGCGAATCTCATGGTACCCGCACACCATGCTGCTGTGGTTATGCTTTCCTAGCACTATGCATTTCTGACTGGGGTGTTTGTTGAGCCCCAGCCTCCATGCTGCGGCCTGCATCACGCCATGCATGCAGAGCGGATACCAGCGACATGGGCGGCATGGACTACCAATACATCCTGTCTCACGGGCCCCCGGACGGAGTGTTCCAGAGCTTTGGAGCCAACCAGGTACAGCAGCACAGTGCATGTGCAGCCCATGCTACACCTCCGCTTGCTCTCGCCTGCTCAGGCTTGTCTGCTCCCCCCCATCTAGGCATCGGTCGCTCGGTCAACATGCGCCTGATGTCAAATGAACCGCTGCGGGCATTTTCAACAGCCACTGGTCTGCGTAACCGGGTTTTGCTTGGCCACATGTTGCAATCAAAGGCGAGCCACGTGATCATAAACCTACCTTAAACGCTGAAACCGCTGCTTCTGCTGCTGTTGCTGATGCTGATGCTGGCACTGTCAGGTGCACCTGTACATGCCGGAGGCGGCCAACCCACTGTTTGGTGTGGTGGCGGTGAGGGCCATACTGCGCGACGCCAGCGACACCTACTGTGGGCGGCGCTGTGAGGTGTGGTTGGACTCTAACGGCGGGGTCGGCAACGACCTGTCCTCTGTAGGTGAGGGGCAAGGACAGTCAATAGTACAGCCGCATATGTGCCATGCTAGGCCCAACGATCATGTGCGCTGCAGGTCGCTTGCAACATGCAGGCTTGGACGATGGCTACACTCTTCTTACCGGCATGCTTGCACAGCTGCAGTTTTCGCACCTGCATGCCCACCCCAGTTTCGGAACCTCCCCTCCCCCCCAAACACCTGCATGGCCCCACAGGAATCCAGCATCTGTTAACACAGCCGCGCTCATGGCATGCATGCAGGTGCGCCGCCAGACGGGCTGGACATGTCGGATGGCGAGTGGCACATGCTCACGCTCACCACCTACCTCAACGGCACCCCAGGCTACGCGCTCTACGTCAACGGCCGGCTCATGGGCCAGCTGGACCCAGACTCAACACGCACCACCGCCAACGCCTCAGACGCCGTCATCCGCGTGCCGGGCGGGGGCGCGTACGAGCTGGCGGACACGCTCTCGCTGTGCGGCCGCTTTGATGCGGACCCCGACCGCATGTTCAGTGGGTCCATCGCTGCGCTGAGCGTGTGGAACACCCCGCTGTACCCATGGCAGGTCGGTGCAGTTGCGGCTTTGTTATAGCTTTGCGGTGATGTGGTGTATGTGCTGCTGTGGTGTGGCAGAAAGAGCGCCCAAGGGGCATGCCGTGTGATTCCCGTGGGGCCATGTAGTGTGCATATGCGTATGCGTATGGGTAGAGAGACTGCACCTGACCTGACCAATGGCGAGCGAGGTGTCTGGGCTGACCTGCGGCTGTGGTGTGGGGTGCGCCTGTGGGTTCTGATGCGGTGTTGCATGCTTAGCAGAGCCAGACCTCAGCGGGTTGGCATATGACAGCTTGGTGGCGCATCAGGGGCACGGTGTACCATGTGCTGGATGGTTGCCAGACTTGCAATTCAGCGATTAGCTTGTAGCCATGCCTAAGGATGCCTGTCGCGTTCCAGTTGGTTGTTGAGCGGTCGTGGATATACTGCATCAGCGGTGGTTTGACCCCTGTGGGGGCAGCAGTACCTGGAACTGTACCTCACACGACCGTGCCACATTCACCACCTCCCTCGTCAGCTGTTGATGTGGGGGATGGGATGCGCCTGATGCCATGGAGATAGTCATCACCATGCATTCCGTATGTGGTGGTACCGGAATGTGGTACGCAGGTGGCTGAGCTGTACGGCTTCTACCAGCAGCACGCCATCACACACCCTGCAGGCCTCATTGCAGGTGCGTTGCATCACGCGCCTGGGACTGCGGCTGCGGCTGCTGCTGTTGCTGCTGGTGCTGCTGCTGCTGCTAGGCTGGTGTCCCAATGTCGTCGTATACATTCTGATTGCCATTGGACAATGTCTTGTCTGGTATTTCGCTGCGTGTTGCAGCCGAGTCCACCAGCCTGCTGTTCGATAGGTTAACATGTGCAGTCTTGTGCTGCCAATCGTTTACGTGTGCAGACGTGACTGGCGTGGGCGCTGTCACCACGGATGGTCGGCCATGCGTGCTGCCAGTGGCATATGGCGGTGCAGTCCACTACTCATGCATCTACCTGGCAGGCCAGCTGTCATGCCCCACTGATGTAAGCTGTACACCTGTGGTGACGACGGGTGTTGCAATTCAGTTGTACTGGGATAACCAAGGCGTGGGAAATGGTAATCCAACAGTCAGCCACGCGTTGCACTTCATTCCTCTGCCACGTGACGCACGTCAGCTTAGGATTGTAGGTGGATTTTGGTGGGGGGAGGGTCCGCAGGCAGGTGCAGTGCGCTTGATGGGCGTAATGGGGTGTGCGGTGTGCGGCGCACGCTGTCTTGCTGGCAGCTGTGGCCCTTACCGCCATACATCACCACATTGCACAGCCACGCGCAAGGACTGTAGTGTGTGCCGTAGGACGTACATCGAGCATCGGGCACCCTGTATGCTCATAACACCCTTCACCAGTTCACTCCCCGCCCCACCGCCCCACCTCCTGCCTTTCTTGCGCCTCACGGTGTCACACTACAGGATGGCAGCTGGGGTGTGTGTGACCCCTCAAGGCTGCTGGGCCAACAGGCCGGTGTGTCCATAGACCCCAACGCCGACTACACCGATGCCACCGACACCACCGGCAGCGCTGCTGGCACTCGGGATGTGGACAGCGCCAGTACCGGCAGTACCGGCAGTACATCCAGTACCCCATCAGAGGACCTCAGCCCGTACAACGTGGCTGACGGGGCGAGGTTGGGCCCTGCAGGCGGCGCCATGCCGCGTGTGACGGTTGGCGGCCAGGTAAGCCCAGGGAGGGAGGGAGGGAGGGAGGGGAGCCCAGGCAGGTAGCTGTAAGCGCAGGGCCGTGCACCTGCTTGCTGGCAGCATGCCAAGAGGAACCTCACACGCTCTCGCTCGTTACAGCAGGATGAGCCGGCCGGGGGCGCGAAAGCTGTGCAGTCATTGTGTCTGGTGGTGTTGACTGCGATGCTGGCATGCCCAGCGTGAACCTATGTGCATCAGTATGGAAGCTGAAGTCTTGCCTTGATCCCTGAAATTGCCAGTAATGTCCACAACCCACTGGGCACAGACTGTTCCCCAAAACGTCCCAAACCACCAATGCCGTACACACTGGGGTTTACTTAAGCACTGCTGCGCCGTCGTGTGCCTGTCACGCTGCATGCGGTGCTCGCAGGTGTGCTTGCTGCCTTTCAGCATCAACAACGTAACGTTCTACGACTGCGTACCCACAGCGGTCATAGCAGCAGCGATTGTGTCGCCCGCTACCGCCGCCACAGCGCCGCCAACCACGTCAGCACCTGGGGATGCCGGCGCCGTATCACCATTGGACTTGCTGGCTGGCATCACCCCCACATCATCTGCTGCGGTGGACGTGAACGTGTGCCCGGGCGCTGACGGCCAGCTCATGGAGTGTGCACCTGCCATTGCACGGTGAGCGGTGTGAGTCGTTCTTAACGATCATGAATGCCATCATGCGTTTGCTATGCTGCAAACGGCGGTGCAAACGGTGCTTTTGTGCACTGTTATGTCGTGCATGTGTGTGGTGCAGGGCGGTGTCGGCAACGACCTGCCTGGATGCGGCCAGCGCTGGTCGTCAGAAGGAGGACTTCAAGAGCTGCGTCAGCATACTGGTGAGCAACACTGGAAAGTACAATAGTCATAAGCGGTACATGAACAATACCGTCAATACGGCATGATGCAGGTGGCATGTACCGGTAGCAATGCACCTGCGATGCAGGAATGCATTGCAGAGTTGTAAGCTATACAAACCCCTGGGCGCGGGCGGTATACGCCTCACACAACCTGCTGGCTGCTTTGAACCCTCCGTGAGAGTAGCCCTGCTGCTGCTGCTGCTGCCGCTGGGACTGGGCCTGGGCCTCTGGCTAGCAGGCGGATCGCATGCAATGCGAAGAGCACCCTTCGATGACTGGCTGTCGTGCTGGTCAGCAGCAGAAGCTGCTATGCTGGCAAGACTCAAATGCCTGCTTCCTGCCCAATAGTGGAAAACGGCCGTGCAGGCCCGCTGACTCATGACTTGTTGCCATGCATGCATGCATGCATGCAACCTGGCTCGTCATCGCTCGCAGGGCACTGATGCCTGCCGGACCCAGGACGACACTTGGGTGCTGTGCCCTCCACAGCCCCGCACGACGGTATCCGGCCAGCAGTGCAAGGTGAGACTACCAAGACATACACGCATGCAGTGACATGCATGCAGACAGGCACCAACAGGGAGAGCATTTTATGCAGAACCAACATGGAACCAATGCTTCCTGCCTGGAGACTACCAAGACACGCGCATGCACCAGCACCAGCGAGGAAAGCATATAATGCAGAACCGATATAGAACCGATGCTTCCTGGCCGAATTGTGAGAGTGTTTCATCATTAGCTTGCTTTGCAAACGGATTTGAGGTGGGCTGGAAGCTGAACGCGTGCATGTGGTTGTGGTGATTCCCCTCCCCCTTGCAGGTGCCGTTCATGTTTGGCGGACTGCTGCGGAGCGACTGCGTGGTGCCGTCATTGGGCCTGTCAGCAACGCCTGCGTATTCTTCATCGTCAGCAGCGCAGGGCGGCAGCGGTGCTCTGCTGGGCACTGAGATGTGCCAGGTGGACCCCTCCGCTGCGGTGGCGGGTTGGGGCACAACGGCCGGAGCGTCCAGCGACCCGTCAGGCCTGATGCAGTGCGTGGCAGCGTACAACCCACCCCCAACCCTACAAACCAAGTGGGTGTAGCAAGACATACGGCCTTGTTGTTGTAGGGCCGTTTCCTGTCCATCTTTACGTCTTTATGTTCTAGTGCCTTCCCACTGCTGCTGAACACTATTGCAGTTAGAGGCTTGGCTAGAGACATGCATGTCACAGCCGCTGACAAGAGCAAGCAACGACAGCACTACTGCAGGTCACTGCATGTAACCGTGCTATGGTGCGCTGCTAAATGCTGCTGATTCCTGGCTCCCCATGCACAATGCAGGTTCCCCATCCGCTACACCCTGGACCACCAGCGCTGCATTGCACCCAACCCGGGCACCATGTCTGAGTGCCTGGACTATGACGGCACTGGCACGTAAGTCACCTGGGCAGACAGCCTCCCGTCAGCCTTAACAGGTCCCCCCCTCCTGCCTGCAACGAGAATCGCATCGCTGGCCAATCATATGCACTCATGTGTGCCTCTGTTGCATGTACATTGTACAA
>BDDA01000271.1:56279-97508 GCA_001662385.1 Chlamydomonas asymmetrica | reverse complement strand
AGAGACTGTAACCTGCGCTCATCTTTCTCTTGTTGTCCCCCCCCCCCCGCCTCCCGCAGGCCCAGCTGCCAGGTGGCCGCCTCACCTGACCCCGACAAGCTGTTCCCCTGCGCCCCGGTGGAGCGCATGGGCGCCAGCAGCGGCCAGGCCTGCGCCTTCCCCTTCACCTTCCGCGGCCTCAACCGCACTGACTGCGTGTGGGTGGATGGCGTGGAGGCCTGCAAGGTGGGTGCGGTACAGGCAGCAGGGGAGTTTAAGTGTTTTCACACTTGTAAGGGCAAGGGTGCACCTGCAGCCGCTTGCGCGTACACAAGTTGGAAGGCATGTACACTCTAACACTCTCCACCCTGCCGTGTCAGATAGGGTCCCTGACCACCCGAGGCTTTCTTGTCGTGTGCATTTCCGACATGCTCTCTCGCTGTTGCTGTCTGTATTCCTTGTTGCTGTCTTGCTAAAC
Source organism: Chlamydomonas asymmetrica (assembly GCA_001662385.1). Taxonomy (NCBI): domain Eukaryota; kingdom Viridiplantae; phylum Chlorophyta; class Chlorophyceae; order Chlamydomonadales; family Chlamydomonadaceae; genus Chlamydomonas; species Chlamydomonas asymmetrica. The sequence continues at coordinate 97,051 of BDDA01000271.1, read as the reverse complement.
CTGTGTGCGTGCAGCTGGTGGACGGGACCTGGGAGGAGTGCAGCGCTCAGCTGTGCACGCTGTTCCCTCAGCCGCCCGCCAACTACACACCACGACACACCTCCTCAGGCCAGGCCTGCGCGCTGCCGCAATACTACCAAGGTGCGGCGGGGCTCTCTGTATTTGAGCGACCTTTACGGTGGTGACCAGCAGCACCAGTACCGGCATGCGCTTTGTTGTCTGTGCATCCTGGCATTCTGGCAAGGACGCGACTACGTACCATCAGAACCTACCTAGGTCTCAAATTTCTAAGTCCACCACCCCAATCCCAACCCACCACCCCATGACCCTATCATACCGATCAAAGAGCACAAGTACAAGGTATCAGACCATGCTGCGACTGCGCCATTTTGCGCATGCATGTCGGGGTTCGCACGGCAAAGCGTGTGACAAAATACCACCGCGTGCGCCGCAAGTTGCAGTCATCCGCAAGGGTAAAAGCCTCCACCATGGCTTTCACAAGCTAAAAAGAGAGACACCCTATGGCAAAGGGACCAGAAATAGTGCCCAAGGGGATGTGGTGGACTTAAAAAACTTGAGACCTAGGTAGGATCTGATGCCATGCAGTCATACCCTTCTGGCAATGATCGGTGACACTTCCATGACTCCCGCCTGCCCGCATCATGGCATGTGGCTTATGCATGCCCTGTGAATTGTATCTAAATGCTGTGGTACGCTCGTGCCGCTGTACTGCGCTGCAGATAAGCTGGCGTGGGACTGTGTGGATGCGCGCCACGCGCTCGACCCGGGCCGCTGCCGCATCGCCAACGGCACTTGGGAGCAGTGCATGCCCCTGGCTGGCAACGCCGGCGGCGCCAACGCCACCACACGCCTCACCATCACCAACCAGGAGTGTCAGTTCCCCTTCTTCTTCAGCAGCAGCCTGAGCCCTTCATACGACTGTGTGGCGCAGGCAGATGGAGATGCAGGATACTGCCTGAACCCCCAGGTGTGTCAGGAAGAGGCGCCCGCGGGGCCATGCTGTGTGAATTATTCCGTGGGGATGTGCAGTGTGCATATGTGTAGACGTATGTGTAAAGGAGACAGAATGCACCTGACAATGGCGAGCGAGGGGTCTGAGCTGATCTGGCGGCGCCGTAAAACCAACAATGGCCTGATCATTTGAAGGGGTGGCTGTAGTACAAGCGGTCAGTCAGTCAGTCAGTCAGTCAGTCAGTCAGTCAGTCAGTCAGTCAGTCAGTCAGTCAGTCAGTTTGTCAGTCAAGGTGTGTGTAAGCATCTGTGCTGGTCCGGCGGCGCTGAAACTGAGGTTGGGGGTTCAGCGTTGTGGAAGGCTGGAGGGCACCCCCGCCCGCAATGCAGTGCTAGCGCACGTGAGTCCACGGGTGTGTATTTATATTGCACGCTATTGCACATAATGGAGGAACATATTGCATGTCCTTCAACATGTCATTGGCCACGGCGCTGTGAGTGCAGTGCTATGCAAGCTACCTCTGAAGTAGCTTGCATCGCCCTTCACTCGTAGGGCTGTGGATCTTGGCACGTTGAAGGACGTGCAAGCTACCCCTGAAGAAGTACCGGTAGCTGTTGATGCAAAATACGTGCACCTGACCGTTCCAGACATGCCACAACGTTTGATGGGAGCCTAGTTCCGAAACACAGCATTAGAGTCTGTCATTGACTGCCATCTTGCTGTTGCCTGAACAGGGCCGCTTTGAGCCGTGCGCGCCGCCCTACCGCGTGTCCGCGTACGGCCAGATGTGCGTACTGCCGATGTACTACATCAACAGGTGGGCAGCGTCGATCAGAGCGGAGCCGGGGCCATGATCCAGGCTTGACTTGCCAACTGTTGTGTACTCGTCTCCTGCTTGACAAGCATGCGTCCCCTAGGCACTTGCATAGGTCGCAGCGGTAGTATTCGCCATGTGTGAATGTGTGACGCATTCCATGAAGCGACATTGCAGGGCTATCACAGCCAGCTGTGCATCTCTGATTACTTACAAATGGCTTGTGAGCGCCAGGCTGTGACAGCTGCTGCCCTTGCTGTGTGTGCGGTGCACAGAACTGTGACGGACTGTTTCACACGCCCAGATCTGCCGGGTGATGACACCCTGTGGTGCGCCGTACGCGGCCCTGCAGCGTCTCCTTCCTCCAACGACACTTCTACTGCAGCGGTGAGGCGTGCAAGCCAAGCATGTACCCAATGGACCTGGCACTCGTTGACACAACGTGGACGCATGCACACCGTAGTGCACCGCGTGCGGCTGCGCACCAATGTGACAGACCGGAGGATGCCACCTTATGCTTAAATCCGACTGTGTGTTGGTTAACGCTGTTGTGGAGATTGGCTCTGCTGGCGGCCATGGCATCACGAGACCAGGTACTTGTAAAGTTAAGCTGTGGCCTAAGCAATATGTAAGCGCACCACCAGCCCGTGGTGGTGCGCTTATCACCACAGGCTGGTGGCATTGCTTTCCTGGATTGCGGCCTGCTCAGAAAGTAAACGCTAAGCGATGTGCAGGAGGCAACAATGATCGCCATGCCGCGCATTCACGTGCTGCCTGCAGAATGTGTCGGTAGGTGGGGGCCTGTACCTGCAGCCCTGTGTAATGCCCTCATCAGACAACGGAACGGACGGCCTTTTTGGCAGCCAGGGGGGGCACAACGCGGCTGACTCTCCAATGCCGGACCCCTACGCGGACCCCTTGAGCCAGTCAAGCACAGATGGCGGAGGCGACAGCGGCGGCGGCTCCAGCAACGCACTGAAGCTGGGCTTAGGCTTGGGCCTGGGCTTGGGCATCCCGGCGCTGATCGCATTGGCAGTAGGTGAGTGAGGGTCACAGCCGGCATGTTGTCAACCCCCTTTCGTGCGTGCCCCGGGCCCCTCTCTGGGAGTGACTCTGCAGGCTGCGCTGCTTCCATGCCTGTCTCAGCCTGCTTGCATGCCTGGATGCGCCTCATAGCACCACCCACACCTCGCTGATTGAGTGGCCAGCAACATCCACAACACTGGTGATTCCGCTGTGACGCCCTTGCTGGGGTCATTGAATCAGCCGCTGCTGCCGCTGTATGCTTATCGGATGGACGGTCAACGAGGTGTGGGCGTGTATTATTAATTTATTATTTGTTGTGTGTCGTTGGCCGTGTGTAGGTTTGGTGGCGCTGCGGCACCGCCTCGCTGCCGCGCACAGGCGGCGCGTGTTGCGGGAGATGCGCCTGCCTGGGGAGCATGCGCCTCCGGGCAGCGGCCGGGCGGCGGCCACCGGCGGCTCCCTGTCCGCCTTGGGCAACCTGGTCAGCAACAGGACTGCGTCCGGTGCTACAAACCCCCTGGGGCCCATGTCTACAAGGGTGAGTGAGCACATGTGAAGCCTGACTGGTATTGCGCTGTGCACGCGCCCGAACGAAGCACGTACAGCACTGGTGGGAGTTCAATTGTTATTATTTGCAGTTCAACATGTCTTCAAACGTAAAGCCCGCCATGCTTTGCGCTCTGAGGTATTTGGCCGGCTTCCTTTCAAAGGAGAGGCCTAGGCATGCCTTCCCAGATGTTAGCCCCAGATAGGCACCACCAGAGAGAAAGGGCCTCAACTTGAGAAGAAGACTGACCGGCTGACCATGCCAGCTACCGCGTAAACCTTAAACAGGCTCTGTTGGTCAGCATGAAGCTACACAAGGGCTCAGTGCTGAGCAACAGAGCCGTGCAGAAAGGATACACAGTACTGACGGTAGCTGGCATGGTGTGCAAGTGATGGACGTGTGTCCATCAACGTGCTGGTTGTGTATTGCCGCAACGCCATCAAGCTGCAGCGTGTGCTGTGCCTGTGTCTGTGCGCTGCGCTGTGCCGTGCAGCCGCCCGCGCCGGAGCGTGAGGTGCAGCTGGGCATCCCCGTCTCCACCTTCATGGCCTCACCCACCACCCCACACACCTCACCCTCCCGAGCAGCCGCCGGCGGCGTGTACGGCGTCTCCCCCTCACCCACCACACCGCCCGCCGGCTCATCCCCCTCGCCGCCGCCGCAGCAGCAGGCCGCCGCCGGCAGCGGCTTTGCGGACAAGCTACATGCGCTCAAGGTGGCGGCCGCCATCAAGGCGGCGGGTGCGGGCGAGCCGACTTCTCCGCTGCGCCATGCCCCCAGCACCGCAACCACCGCTTACTATAATGGCGCAGGCAGCACCAACCAGAGCCCAGAAGCAGTGGCAGGCGCCGCTGGCGGCGGTCCCGCGCCAGCCCCGGCAGCAGCAAGCGGCAACGGCTACGCGCGGAGCAACACCGGCAGCAGCGCCGCCGGCGGGGCTGGGGGCGCTAGCGGGTACAACACGCCCACCATTGTGCGCTCGCCGTCGAGGCCGCCGCCGCCCCCTCAGCCCAGCAGCAGCATCATGGCACGCTTCGGGCCCGCCTCCTCCGCATCTCCCTCCGGCGCCCTCAGCACCTCCACCACTAATGACCTCCTGCTGGCACCTGGCGGTGACTCCACAATGGGTGCTGGTGCCGGCGCTGGCGCTGCCGCAACGGGTGGTGGCGCCAGCAGTGGCAGCTCGGAGAGGCCCGTGATGCAGGGCCAGCCATCCGCGCAGCCGCTGCTGGGGCCGCAGGTCTCGCTGCTGCGATTCAGCAACCCGCTGTACCAGGCCTCCACTCAGCCTCCGGGCCAGCAGCAGCAGCCGACTGCTGCCACCACCACAGGCGGCTCCAACAAGACGGACAACCTCCTGCCGTAACCGTTCATGAACCATGATGCACAACTCATTGTGCTTTTTGGGACGAAGTTGCAAGGAGGCTGTGGATTGAAGGTTTGAACACCATGGCTTCACTGCTGTTCCTGACGCCGCTTCATTCCGCTCAGCATCATACCTCGGCATGCACCGTTGCAGGTCAATAAATGTCGCGACACGAGCACCAGCGAAAATGCTGTCACACGGTTGACACCACCCGAGGTATGGCCTGGGTGAGAATGTCTGTTCCTGGCGGAGTGCACTTGCACCTGCACTGGCAGCGTTCATGTACGATATGATGATGATCCAAAGCTTTTTTCGCCAATCCACTGGAGCCTGCCATAGTGCTATGACACCGAGGCTGCATTAACAATCTGTTCAGTAACCTGCTGTCGTGCTTTCCTGGTCAGGTAGCACTAGCGCTGGAACGGGTACATATAGCGTGGGTCTCTTGCTGACCTGCATTACAATAGGTCATTGATGATAGCTTACACTGCCATTACTCAACACGGCAAACACGCCGAATCATGTGAGACTGGATTACAGTTTGAGATTGCTTTGCCCAGAATGCATGAGCGATGAGAACGCGGTTGTGACCCGGGCTGGCTTGGCCGCTCGTCGCCTATGGCAGGTCTAATTGCCCGCAAGGAGCAGGCCGGACGGGCGGGATGCAAGTGGCGTAGCCTTGCATCCTGCACCTAGCAGTGGTTGGGTTGTTTCATGCCCCATAACAGTGCTGAGATGACTGCACAGGACAACAAAATATACGTGTGCACTCCATGGATGTAACTAGTATGCATCTCCTCCCGTGTCCATCATACGGTGGCATGCCACAACGAATGCAGCTGCAGGCATGGGGGCACCGCCGCGTACAAAACGAAACAAAGTGTCTCGGTGGACACCTGTCAGGTGGACACCTGTCAGCAACGCCACGAGGGTCGTAAAAATCAGCCACAACAGCAGCATGCGATCTTGTGCGCCCACTGGCATGGCGTGCCATGACACATTGTTGCTGGCATTCCTGCCATACCGTATTATTCACTTGCAGTGTTCCGGATAACTACTTGAGTGCTACGCGCCGAGCCTACCCACAAACCTATCTGCCCTCTCTTGCGGTTAAACTCTCAACGCCCGGTAACTTGTTGAGACGGGGCCAGGATACCATACCATAATCATTAAGCATGCAAGTCCACTGTGTGGACCCTGCACCATGATCTGACCGTGATCCAGCTTCATCCCTAGTAGGCTATACCGGTGCATGCAGCCGCTGCAGGACGCCTTACAGAGCAGTGCGCACACCCTTAACGTGGGCAACGCACGACGCAACGCAGCGCTGCGCAGGTCACGCACATTGCGGCCTGCTGGCTGAGGCGTGAGGCGGCTCAATCAATCGAACTGCATGCGCGGCACGATGCACATGGCCATGAGCTCCTGGAAGAGCAGCTTGCAGGCATAGGGGATGTACACCTGCATGGACACACACCACGCGCCACGCACAACCACAAGAGGTGACAAGAGACATGTTAAGGGACCTGTTAGAAGATGTATCGACAGCTACTGCAGGGCGTGCCCTCCACCCAATGCCTTGCAGACACTGGTTTTGTCCAGGTGAGAACGGAGTGACCAGGCACCTCACTAACTACTCACAAATGCCAGTCACCGGCGCTTGGCCATCTGTGTGTGCACAGGCGCACACGCACCTGGCAGATGGGTGCGTCGTTCTTGTAGATGGGGCTCTGGAAGGTCTGCTTCTTCAGGTTGGCGATCGCGATCAGGCCGGAGCGCTCGCACACGTGCACCCTGCGGAGTGGCACAATGCGACGCGCAGATGAGGCGACGAGGGAAGGTCATGCAGGATCAGAGGGAGGGCAGTACCGTATCACCCAAGCAACACTCGCCTTGACAACATAACTGGCGCATCTGTATGCCTGGCACCCCATGCATGGTGCATGCAGCATGCGTACTAAGCCATGAGTTGAGTTGAGCAGGCATGCTAATCGCTGCTCCTGCCCCAGGCCCTGCAGAAGCGTCTGTGCACACCTGTATGCATCGCTCTGGTCGAAGAGGCGCTCCTTGAGGAAGGCCGCGGAGCCGTGACTAATGATGCAGTCGCGCTCCATCTCGCCGAACCTGTACACACAGCCCGGGGCACAGAACAAGACAACCATGAGCGTGGGTGGACACACGAGTGCAGGTGGTACCCAGGTCCAGAGCATCCTGCACACGCCTGCACAACGTACTTCAGCCGGCCAAGCGAGTCCTGTCAGGCCTGTCAGGCCATACTGCTGAACATGCCAAGCAGCAACCAGTATCCAGTATTTATGCCAGTAAAAATGCAGGTACTTAATGCCATTCCAGATGCCATTCCAAGCGAGCATTCTGAGCTGTTGATGCACAGGAGCAAGGGCAAGGGCAAGGCCGCTCACTACCCACCGCAGGCCTCCGTCCCTGGCACGACCCTCCGCCGGCTGGCGCGTGAGCACCTGCACCGGGCCCCTGCCGCGCGAGTGGATCTTGAAGTCCACCATGTGCTTGAGGCGCTGGTAGTAGGTGGGGTTCAGGAACACCTGCAGCGTCAAGTCAAGGCCCACCAGCGCGGGCGCTTTCGGCTGTGCAGCTCTAATTCTTTTGATGAAACCGCTGCATCTGCCTGCCTATTAACTTGCAATCGGGACTTGCGATCGCGTGAATCACACTTGGCACGGTGGGTAAACGTCAAGCCACACACCCACACACCCTCACACGGTGCAAGCGGTGCATGCAGAATGCTTGCTGCCGCTCCGCACCTGAGCGCGCAGCTGGCGGCCCGTGTGCCCGTTGTACATGATCTCCCAGCCTCGCCGCTGGTAGCCCAGCTGGTGCAGCGAGCGCGACACGAAATCCACCGTCACATCCGTGAAGGGCGTGGCGTCACCCTCCTGGCCCGCAAGCGCTGCTACCTGCAGCGGCAGTGCATCACGTACGGCGCTCATTTCGCAACACGCAATGCAACAAGCGCTGTAGCCCATGTGTCCTACACATTTGGTAGCACACGCAGTTGGCATTTGATTTCCCTGAGGAGAAAGGTAGAGGGGTTGACAACAATACGATTGCCATCATGGTTTCCCTGACTTCCCCCTCTGCAATCGGGCACGTCTCCCCGTGATCCAGGCCCTCCCCGGGGGAGCCTTGCGGGCCCCCCTTGCCAACCCCTATGCATTCCCTCTCACAGCCTCTCGCACGCATGCATGCACGCATGTGCCTGGGTGCCAAGGTGTGGCGGCCTGCCTCACCTTGGACAGCAGTGCCTCCACCAAGTGACCGATGGTCATGCGCGAGGGGATGGCGTGCGGGTTCACGATGATGTCCGGGTTGATGCCCTCCTGCGCAGGCGAACGACCGGGCATTACACACAAGCTGGCATTAGAAGCGCACGGCGCACGGGGCAAGCAAAACGAAACAGGCGCAGGGTGCAGCCGCTCAGGACATGACTGCCCGGGCGCTCAGGGCGCGGCAAGACATAGCACCCACAGTTTTACTGGTATTGCTGGAAACAAACGTTGGGGAACAGCCCAGGCGTTGCTATGCCCATCTCAATTACTGGCAGGCGTGCTCCCAATTCTCGCAGGCCTTCACCCAAGCCTGCTTTTGTCGCTGCACAGGGACACATACGAATGGGAATGACTGCGACAGCTAACGCCCACAAGGAGGGCTAGCGAGGAGTGAGAGCATGCCTGGGGGTGAAGGCCTGCTCTCACTCCTTGCCAGCCCTACTTGTGGGCGTTGGCTATGGCAGTCATTCCGATTTGCTTATGTCCTTGTGCAGCGACAAACGCACCAGCAGAGCAATTCTTTGGTGCAAGGCTTTCACGCACACCCCCATCTGGACTTTCGCACAAGAACGTCTGGGCCAAGCAAACCCTTCCCAGGCTCACAGTAGGTATATCGTGTCAAATGCGCTTATTGGCATCCGACACGATGTACCTTCAATGAGCCTGGGCAGGGTCTGTCTGGCCCAGCGCGCACCTGGGGTAACCAGCAACCCCTGGTTCACAGCAACCCCAGACGCATGCTGGGGTGTGCTGATTGCAACGAACACCGGCCACCGTGTTGCTGACGTATCAGGGAGGTACTAAGGGGTCAACCAGGGAGGGAGGCACCAGGAAGGGAGGCATCAGGTGAGGGGGGCATCAGGTGAGGGGGGCTCACCATGGAGAAGGGCATGTCCTCCATCGTGTATGTGATGCCGCAGGTGCCCTTCTGGCCGTGCCGCGACGCAAACTTGTCGCCCACCTGCGCCAGCACACCGCACACGTACATTTGAGCACACACACGCAAACACAAACGCAAACCCATGATCTTGTTGATTGGCTGGCGCGCATGAGCAAATGTGGTGGAATGCATACGGTGCTGTCCTGCTACATGGACAGACCTACAGCCATAACAGCCGCAGTGTTGTTCCAAAGAAACAGCGGGCATGGGCTTGTTACGTACCTGGGGGATGCAGATGGTGCGCACCCTGATCTTGACGAACTTGTTGCCTTCATCGTTGGTGCTCAGCATCACCTGCGCGTGCACACAACCATCGCAAACGCCCCACACACATGCGGCATCAGCTCCATGGCTGCAACAGGCCGGCACGGCGAAGGCCCTTGCCCCCATCCACGTAAACACCAGGCAAGGGCAAGAACACGGCAGCACCGCCCTGGCAGTGCCGATGCTGACGGTAGGGCCTACCTGGTCGATGACTCCGGCCTCGTGCCCCCTCAGTGCCAGCGAGGCGTCACGCTTGTCGAAGCGCTGGTGCGCCCCGGTGGGGTCCTCCGGCAGCGTGACGGTCTTGCCAACAATGATGTCCTCCCCGCTCACACGCGTGCCTACACATGCGCCGCATGCACACACCACCACACACCACCACACAACGTACTTGTTGAGCGTGTTCGCTAAGCGTGGCACAAGTTTCCATCTCATGCATGCGTGCAGCACTGCAGCAGCAACCCAATTCATGGCTCGAGCGCATCTTGTGTTTTTCAATACGTCCAGGCGTCACTGTAGGGTCTTTGATGTGATCCTCCTGGTCAGCTGCGGCCGTTCACTAGCTCACAGACAGGTGTTTAGGATACACGCAACGCACCCACACGGACCTGGCTGGCACAGCCCGTCTATGTCGATCTTGTCGTACGTGCCGTGCTTCATGCGCGCAGTGCTCTCCAGGCTGGGCTTCTCAATGCGCTCCACGTTGAGGCTGCCCTGCTTCTTCTCCTCCTCCTGCCGGGGGGGGGGAGGGGTGCAACGCATGCATGCAGGCGCGTGTACACACACACATACCGGCATACGTGAGAGCATCTGTACTGACAGCCAGGCTCGACCCGTACGGCCACCATGTGTGAACACCCAACGTGCAAAGGTCCTTTTTCCCAAACAGAAGGCGCGTTTTGATCACATGTAAGACATGCTCACTGTGTCCACCATGTCAATATTAGGAGCAGTGGAGCACCCGTCGGTCTGTTCGCAGGGTCTTATGTGCCTTATCGCGTCTCCCCCCCGCCCCCGCGTACCCCCCGCACCTTGTACGCGCGGTAGAAGATGGACCTGAAGAAGCCCCTGTCAATGGAAGACTGGTTGAGCATGAGCGAGTCCTCCTGGTTGTAGCCGCTGTAGCACATGATGGCCACGATGGTGTTGATGCCGGCCGGCAGGTCGCGGAAGCGCAGGTAGTCCATGGCGCGCGTGCACACCAGTGGCTTCTGGGGGTAGTACAGCACAAACCCCTGCGATGCGCAGCGTCGGCCCAGCCCGGGGACAGAAGTGGGGGGTGGGTGGTGGATCAGGCAAGTAAGCAATCACACACAGCGCCTGCGCGCACCACACAGGTGCCGGTTTGCCGTGCAGCAGCAGGTGTGGCAGCGCCGCTTGCCAACCGCATGCATCGGTGGGCGGTGGCATCAAACAGTGCGCTGGTGATGAGGGATGCTCGGCGCAACCGAGACAATTATGTCCAGCCAACATCTGGCAGTAGCCATCAGGCGCTGCCGCTGCGGCTATGGCTCATTGCTGAGGCCGCAGCCGTGCAGATGCAGTCAGCGGGCCTGCACCAGCCAGCGGCGTCGCTCACCTGCGTGTCCATGCGGTTCTGGAAGTTGGATGCGTAGAGGCCCATGGCCTGCTTGCCCATGGCGCTCTGCATGCAGCCACACGGCAGCAGCACATTCGCATGCTTACGGCACTGACAGCCAGGGGCAAGGAAGCACAAACAAAAGCCAGCAGCAGCACCGCAGCGCACTGAACTTCACAGCACATAGAGTGCAGATGCACATAGGTACTGAACGCTGCTTCAACCACGGACAAGAAGCCGCTCACAAACAGCACAATCCCCACTCAAGAGCCATCTGCCCATGCAGACATACCGTAACCCCAAGCACATGCCACCGACTGTTAGTCAGTTGGAAACGAGCAGCGCCTGTGGTGCACCTTGGGTACGGCCAGGATGCAATCGCCCATCGCATTCCCCCAAGCAACCCCTCCGTACCTGGTACGTGTTTCGTGGTGACTGGTTGTGGTCGGGGAAGGGGATGATGGAGGCGCACACCCCCAGGATCATGGCGGGGTGGATCTCGCAGTGCGTGTAGGAGGAGGAGTAGGGGTTGGGCGACAGCCGTGCGGTGCGCAGGTCGTCGATGGTCATTGAGATCATGGTTGTCTCCTCCTCCTCCGTGTCCACAAACCTGCCACGTTGTCGCCAATGTCATGCGAGCGGAACCAACACACAGTCAGTTATGTACAATAAATCCAAAACAAACCACCAGCAACCACCCTGCTCAGAGCTGCTCAAACCGAAGCAAATGGCACAATCGATACGAGTCAGTGGCCTACATTCAGGCCGGTGGCTGACAAGTCAGGTATGCCATTCCGCAACTGCTGTGGCGAATATCCAGGCAGGTTGCAAGGAGCGGGTCGGAGCAAGGGGCAAGTCGGAAGCAGCACCATCAGCCTCCCATTTTAGCGGCAATCCACTCACTCCACCAGTCCGTCCTTGACCACGTCCTTCCACTTGTAGTCGTTGCCGTCCGGCCCCACGCCCTCCATGAGGTACTGGATGTGCGGCTTCTTGATGCGCAGGCGCATGTCGTCGATGATGTACAGCGGGCGGCTGGTGCGGCCGTAGTCGGTGAAGATGCGCAGCTCCTTGAGCGGCCCGTCGTTGATGATCGACACCTGGCGTTGGCGCGAACGCACGCATCAGTGCATCACATGCGGCAACGTGTTGCATGCTAGCGCATGCATTGGGTGCTTGCGTGTACGCCCGCCCATTGCAGCACCCAGTGTGTATACCAGCCAGCAACCTGATGTTACATGTTGAAGTGCGACTTTAGCAGCGATGCATCCGAACAGTCGCCCAATGACCCGGGCGAAGCGGCCGGCCGAGCGTGCTCAGGGGCGCGTTTGGGCGCGAAAGTCGCAAGGGCTCCAGGTGGGTAGGTTTGAGAGCACTGCATCGATAATGTACACAGCGTCTTAACAACACCCCAGGGCGTTTCCTGCCTCTGCTCCTCCCTCCTGCGCCCAGTCAGGCGCTGACTCGCTCAGCCAGGCTCAGCCAGGCTCAGGCTCAGGCTCAGGCGTGTGGCTTACCTCCTGGCTGAAGTCCAGGTGGCGGCGCAGGTCGCGCAGCGTGCGCACCAGGCCCGCGGGCTCGCGCGTGATGCCCACCCACACGCCGTTCACAAAGACCTTGGTGGACTGCGCGATGACGGCGGGGCTGACCTCCTCCAGCGGCTCCGTGTTCCACTCGTCCAAGAACTCCAGGATGGGCTGGCTGGCGCTGCCGACTGCAGAGGGTCACAGACGGCCAGCAAACAACAGGACAGCCGGAAGCGGCGATGCGCCGGTGGTCAATGGCAAGGTTTGGCTGGCTGCTGGACATGCCATGCAGCACGAGTGCGCTCTAGACTTCACTAAGTGTGAGGACTGTAGGGCCATGCTCCAGCACACGATAGTAGATGAAATCAGATTAAACCAACCCCATTCTTTACATAGCAGTTTGGTTTGCAAGGACACCAATGGGACTCGCTGGCACCTCAGGACCTTGCTGGCCCCTTGACACTTGAGGCGTCCGGCTTCCCCGCACTACAGGTACTTGCCAGGAACAAACTGGAGCACAGTGCAGCCACACACCCACGCATCCTGGCTGCATGTACGCATGTGTTGTGTATCCGGGGCATCCGCTGAACGCGATAATGGTGAATGAATCGTGCTGCATGGGGACAAAGCCAAACGGCCATGGCCCCTCACCCCGCATGGTTGACTTTACATCACTTGGCCGATCGGCCCGCATGACACAAACACACACACACACACCCCGCACCTGTGATCTGGCACATGAGCGCCAGGTTCTTGACCAGGCCGCACGCCTGGCCCTCCGGCGTCTCTGCGGGGCAGAACATGCCCCACAGGCTGTTGTGCAGCTGGCGCGGCTTGGCCAGCTTGCCCTCACGCCCGATCGGCGAGTTGACGCGCCGCAAGTGTGAAAGCGTGGACGCAAACGTCAGGCGCGCCAGCACCTGCACGGCACGCGCACACACCATCACACACATTGCTTTATAAACCTTGCTTTATAAGCACATTGCCTTATAAGCACGATATCATAGCAACAAAGTTTTCCCTGCGTGTACGTCCTGGGCATGGCACCACTTTGAGGTGCTAGTGCATGCTGCAGCAAAGTGATCTGTCTGGTATGACCCCGTTGCGATTTCCCGTTATTCCTGTCTGGACTAAAGCATGGTTGCGTGTCGCTGCGGCTCTGCGGTCAGAGGCTGGCTTGCGCACCTGGCTGACGCCTGCGCGAATGCCCTGCTTGCCCTGCTCGCCCCAGTTGCCGGTGGCCAGCGAGTACTTGAGGCCTCGCGTGATGGTCATGTGCTTGACGCCCGCCAGGATGTTGATCTCCTTGCCGCTGTCCACCTGGCGCTGAGCGTACCCCTTGACCTCCTTGCACACCTGGCAGGCGCGTGGTGGTTGTGCGGTACAAGCGGTACAAACATGGCATCAACAGCTGCAGAACCGTGATGCAGGCCCACCACGAAACAGCAAATGTGAAGAGCACTACTGAGGTTTGGACTAGCGAGGTTTGGCCGGGCAGGGCGCAGGGCAATGTGCTGCTCTGCTGCCACTCTCTATGCAAGGAGGCAAAAGGGGTTGTGCTGCCGCCGGCCGCCGGTACGCCTCCGGCCCACAGCGCCGTCAGTCGGCGTGCGTGAGTCAACGCACCTTGCGGAAGAGCAGGCGGAAGAGGCCGGCCAGCAGGGGTCCTCCCAGGTCCAGGCGCTTGTTGGCGTAGTGATCACGGTCGTCCTCATGGCGTTGCCCCAGCGCCACCAGCACCAGCCTGACGCGGCAAACAGGCGAGCGCAGGCGGCACCATCAAGCCACCATTGCCCCCGCAGGGTTGAACCAATACAACGTCAACGCTCCGGAGGAGCCGTCAGGACACAACACTACGATTACAGCGCTTTGGTTGCATTGCGATGGGTGTGGCCTCGCGCTCGCTACATACATCGCACGGTTGCTTGGCACATCAATGAACTGTATGACGCAAGCCTGCATGATGCTCATGTGCACTGAGCCCCTGTGGCTCTTCGGCACGCCTTGTGCCTAGGCTGTTGAGCCGATCTCTTGTCTCCTAGTCCCCATCTGGGGGGAGCATGGGCTGTTTGGCCGACATGCTCCTGATGTAACGTACCATATCATATCACATTGCAACGCGATTAGAGTATTGTGCCGCTGTAATCGCGTTGGCCTGGTCGATGGTCACGGTGGCCCCTCCTACCCCTGACCTGACCCGGTGGGCGGCCATGCCCCCATCCGGATCCATCCACCCAGGCACCCACCTGTGCACCATGTAGCCAATGAAGTAGGCCTTGCGTGTCTCTGTGTACTCCCCAGTGCCAATGTGCGGCAGCAGCTCCTTCTGCAGCAGATCACGTGCGTATTGGATACGCGCCGCCTGCAGGGCAACAGCAGCAACACAGCAACACAGTGTGTTGATCGATCATGCGGGACCCTAGGAGCAAGCCAGTCTGTGGTCAACACCATCCTCGTAAGCTGTTTGTGACTCAACAGCACAAGCCAAGGTGCATGGCAACATACCACCAGACCGCAATCGTCACGCACACTGCACACGCCATACACAGGCGGCTGTGTGCCCCCCCTGCACCCCTGACACACCTCAAGTGTATGAATGCAAGCGGCGCACGTGCACGCACACACATGTGTGCTCTCCTTCTACAACACAGCATCGCTCTCATTATCCAACACAGTACCATGCGTGCATGCGCGCATGCACGCATGACCTCTCGCCCCGCACCTTGCCCGCGCCCAGCACGGTTCCTCGCTTGCCGAGGTAGTTGAGCGCCTCGTCCTGGCTCTGGATCTCCTGCGCCTCCTCTATGCTGGCGCGCAGCGCCTCCATCATGTCGGCCTTGGCCTCCAGGTCGTACACAATGTGCTCCAGGATGTCGCGGTCAGCCACAAAGCCCAGCGCGCGGAAGAGGATGAAGATGGGGAAGTCGGCCTTGATGTAGGGGATCTGAGCGCGGATCACGCCGCCCGCGCCGGCCTTCTTGCCGCGCGCCAGCATCATGATCGACATGGTGCTGGCGTTGCGCGTGCTGCCCTCAATCACAGACCTGCGAGTGGGTATGGTGGTGGGGGGTAGTGGTAGTGGTGGGCGCAAGGTGGGCGGTGCAAGGTGGGCGACAGGCGGTACGTGCGGCACATGCGCTGGGAGAGGGGAAGGTGAAACGCGTGCGAAAGGCGAACGTGATCTAGGCATGATGCTCCATCCTTTGGCCCAGGGCTTCAGCTACTGGGCTTACTTGGTTACTTAAGATCGTGCGTGTATGCCTGTGCATGTGCACCATCACGCATGCGTCGGTGTGAACGGAGGGGGGAACCTATAGGAGCGAGGACCCACACTCCGTAATGGACAGACAGCAGCCGACTCACAAACAACACTCATGCGAGTTGTTTTGCGCGCATAAATGGGTTTAGGATGCATGCTGGGTGCATGTTGCATTGTTTCTGCATGGCTGCTGGGCTCACTGTGCTGACTGGCACCGCGCGGGCCACACTGCTCCAGCTCTCACCTGCACTCTGACACAAACGAGTACTTGGACGGCTGGCTCTTCTTGAACACATACACGTGGTTGTTGGCCATGCGCTCCTGCGCGATCAGCACCTTCTCGCTGCCGTTGATCACAAAGTATCCTCCCTGTTCACAGGAATACATGCACGGAAAAGCATTCACAAACGATATGCGACAGGGCAACCCCGGGTTTCATACCTGCATGCTGGTGCAAATGACCAACACGTATGATGGTCTGAGTCCACAAAAAAATCCATCTAGCAACTGCATGCAAGTGTGCCACTCCGGTGCAGATTGGGTGAGATGGAGATTGGCTTTGCATTTGCATTCCCACCAGCTCACCGAGTCCATGGGGCACTCGCCCAGGTCTGTGAGCTCCTTGTCTGTGGTGAACTCTGACAAGTTGCAGAAGTCCGACTTGAGCATGATCGGTACCTGCGCACAACCGCGCGCACACGCACCGTTTCAGCGCGCGTCAGTGACACAGTACAGCGCAGGGTGCGTGCCAGCACGATGCACAGGATGCGCATGTGTGTCGAGTGTGAGTGTGTGTGGGGGGAGAGTGTGGGGGGAAGGGGACCTCACTCCCTGGTGTTTTGCGTTCTGGGTTCTGCTTTCCAGGTGGCAGACCTAGGCCAACGCATCGAGGGCGTTTTACGCACCTTGCCCAGCAGGACCTTCTCGTGCAACTCCTCCTCTGTGTGGATGACACCGTCGGAGTCCTTGGTCACCAGCGTCTTTGAGATGTCAACATACATGGGCGCAGAGTAGCTGCAGGGCAAGAGTGGAACACAAGCGTGTTCAGCGTGCACCGAAACACCATATCCTTGCCTGAGCATCGCAAAGGGTGAAAGACGTGGGAGAGGGTGCAAGAACATGAGATGAGGAGCAAACCTGGTCGACACGCTGTTCATGTGCAGCACAAGGTGCAAACTCTCCTGCACATGGTTTGCTACCTGTGCACCGCACCCAGCCATCGCACCGACTCACGTCAAGTTGCGAAGGCGCGCCTCCTTCGGGAACAGCGTCTTGGTCTCCCCATCCTGCTCGTTCACGATTGGCTTGGACAGGTATATTTGCCCAAACTTGATTATGTACTCCCTCTCCTCAGCGCTGGCCTCCATGCCGGGCATGTGCTGGTTCTCAGGCCGAATGACGATTTCGGGTGTCTCATCGATGATCTCCTGAATCGTTTGGTTCAGAAACTCGTTGAAGGAGTCTAGCTGCTGCCTGACCAGACCCTTGTCCTCAAAGAACGCGTTGATAACGTTCCACGAGTCTTGCTGCACGATCTCGTCCTCCTCGTCCTCCTGCTCCACCATGACTGCATCCTCCTCCTCCTCATGGCCAAACATCGTGAGGAGCGCGCCTAGCTGTGCCGCTGTTGCTAGCGCTTCACCTGGGGAAGCACCGTGCTACGTGTGAGGCAAACACACGGATGGCACGCCGCTAACCAAAGCGTGGGGCCGCCGCCAACGGAGCTGCCAGCAGCTGCAAAGGCTGAAAAGCTCCTGTCAGTTCCCGCAAGGGGGGCACAAGGCCCCCAAGCACAGCCGCACCAAGCTGCGGAAGCGCTGGGGCAAGCCTTTACTGATGAACGTCGAAGTCGGTGCGTACTCAAGCCACGGCCAGAGTGGCCTGCCTTAGGCAAACCTTGCAGCTTGTTTTACGCCTTTTACGCCAACAGCCCGTACGCTAGCGGTGAGGTTGGTGCGCAGTGTGTATGTTGCGTTGCCGTCAAGGCGGGAAAAATGGCAGTTGTTGATGCGAAAAGCAGACACACACCTTGGCAGTTACAGGTAAACTGGTATGGGTAGTGCACTGCAGCACCAGTAATAGGCAGGACCTCACTGCAGGATAGGACTTAAACCGGTACCACAGCATGCCAGGTGCATGCCCAGCCCTGCAATCTGACTGCACGCACCCTCGTGTGGCAAGCCGCATGACATGGGTTCAGACCTGACACTGCCCTGCAATTACACACGCACAAATGCCTTTGGCTTTCGTCCTTTGAGAGGTATGCACTTGAATGGGCTTACCTGTAGGCAGTGGCACAGACCATACTCTCACCGACTTAAAGCGCTGGAGTCACGCGTAAACCAAATTCCTTGCAGAGGAACTAACGTACTTGCACACCTGTCCCCTGCGCCCAAGCAGCCGTTTGCGAGCGCGAGAAGTGCGGTGCAGCTATGCAAGCGTGGCTCTGCCTGTGCGGCACTCGCGCATGGGTGGCTAGAGGACCAGGCGGCAGGTGTGTTGCTCACCAAGGCACAGTATACAAATTCCACTTCTGCAGAGCATGACACGGAGGTTGTGCTGCAGCTGGACGCTCTACTGGGACAGGTGCAGCAGGTGCGTCGTCCACATGGTGAATGTTCAGTGGGCGTTGGCCTTCAACCAAGCCAGGAAACTGCTGAAGACACCTGCCCAAGCTCCGTATTTCCTTTGCACATGAATTGATGGCACGGTCATACCAGGCCTAAAGATGATCAATCGCACGGCGTAGCCTGCCAAAAGTTTGCTTACACCCAGCACGTCAAGGACTGCCACGTTCGGATGCCAGTCTCAAGCACATCCCGCTGCTCTGCTGTACGACTGCCCCGCAAAGTGACTACCTTTGTGTGCCCTCTGTCGCTCAGGTCCGTGACTCCGCGCGGTGCTGCCTGGCGTACTGCACCACACCGCCTGAACGCAGCGCTGCCAACCAGCTGTTGGCGTGGTGTGCTGAGGTAGACTCACAGCTGCTCAGCAGTGAGGCGGTGCACGCCTGTGTTGCCCGCGCCGCTGCTGTGCCTCCCCCTCAACCCATACCCGGACCTCAACAGCAGCAGCAGCGGCGGCAGCAGCAGGTCACACAGGCGGCAGCAGCTGCGGAGCTGCCTCAGCGCGAAACGCCACAAGCCTCCTCATCGCCAGCAGCACAGGCAGCACCGCTGAAAGCAGGATCACCGAGCAGTCCTTCCAGACGTTCGCCAGCATCAACGCCCGAAGCTGCACCGCCTCAGCCAGCGGCAGCAACCCTGCAGGCTACAGCAGTCGCACACGCCTGTCCACAAGTGCAGCATGTCCCGTCCTCCAGTGGCAGTGGAACGCTACCGGACTGCAGTCCCAGCGTGCAGCACCTGGCGGCGGTTATGCTGCCAAACGTGGTTCGGCAGGGCTACCACCCGGCTGACCCGCGTGCATACTCTGCTGTGCTGCCGCGTGCCGACAAGCTCGCCCGCCTGGCCGCTGTGAAGGCGCAGGAGGCAGAGCTGCTGGCAGGCCTGCGCTCCAGGCTGCTCACAGACAGCTCCCTCAACCCGCTCATGGATTCGCTGCTGGAGGCATTGCTCGAGTACGAGGCCACTTCCAGTGCTCATGACGCTGCGAGCAACACGAGCGACAGCGTTGACGCATCACTTCGGTCTCTGGAAGAGACGGTGCAGCCGGACGATCGTCTCACGCTGCCTGTGGTTACAGACATGCTACACCACCACCCGGACCCTGCTGTGCGACACTACGTGTACTGCCTGGGGCTGCAGCCCAAGGGGAGCGCTGCCTTGAAGGCGCTTGCACAGCTGTGCGTGCCACGAGCGAAAGTTGCGCAGCTTTTCGGGCTCACACAGCGGCAGCAGCAGCAGGACGGGTACGCTGCTTACGTGCACATGGACACGCTGGCACGTGGCGGTGCTGCCACCGTAACATACCTCACGCTGCTGGCGGAAGCACTGCGGCCACTGGCTGAAGCGCAGGTGGGCGAGCATACCGTCTGCTGATATGCAGCATGCTCACGCACTCACGCCCTTTTTCATGCACACTGCAACGGATGCATGTCATGTACAGGTCATGGGGCAATGCGCTTTTGAGCCGCCGCCATATAACAACAGGGCGTTGCAACTGCGCTGTATGCAGGTCGAAGAGCTCTTGCCAGGAGACGTGGATGAGTGTCATGGCCAGCTTGAGCATGCGATATGGCAGGACATGCAGGCAAGGTACCCCTTGGCCATTCATGGCAACAAGTCCATTGAGGATGCCTCCGCCGGGAAACCTGCTGTTGGTGATTCTTGGGCTGGTCCGGACGAACGGGGTATCAGCATTGGACATCCTGGCAGTAGTGCACATGAAGGCGACGATGGCATTGCCAGCCAAGCCACAGTCAGCCCGTCTGCACTGCACTTGGAAGGTGTGATGCTGGGCTTGGCACATTACCTGGACCATGCTATGGGCATCACCCTGCAACAGACAAGCCTGGGTGATGTGCTTGCCGCCTGCATGTCCAGCTTGCATGGCGATGATGCCCGCAGCAGCAATGGTGTGGGCGCACACGGCGCTGGCGGCAGCGGCAGTAGCACCACTAGTGCAGCCGGCAGTGGAACAGCCAGCAGCAGCGCGAGCGAGCTCTTTTCTGCCAGCTCCACCTACAGCGGTTGGTTTCCCACGCACGCACCCTTACCAGACGCAGGGGAGGGCGCAGGCGAAGGTGGCAGCAGATCCGCCATCGCTATGGCATTGCCGCAGGCGCTCTCTGCGCTGTCACGCACCATGCAGCGTGAGCCCGGCCGCCTGCTGGCCTACTGGTGGGTCCACCCGCCCGTGAATGAGTGCTGGCTGGATTTAGCGGTGTGCACCGTTGTTTGTGTGCAAGCACGGTGCATCTGCCGCAGTGGCAGGGACTGGGGCTCAGGACTAGCAGTCAGGATGCATGCCTTCACTCCTGATGATCATTGCGTATTCAGTGTGGTTAGCGCTGCACAAGAGGTTGCCTCTGACCAAGGGCTGGCTGGCTTTTCAGGCATTTGCCATGGCGTACGTACCCCACCCTTCCAGGCACTGTTGACGGCCCCTCATGCGGTGCGCATGACATGCACTCATGCAGTGTGACTTCCGACGCTCTCCACAACTCTGCAAGTGGCACTGCTGCCCTGCCAGCTCAATCCTTCTGCCCTACTACCACCTACATCATCCTGGATCCGTGCGGCAAGTATGGAACGCGCTACTTGGTCAATGGCAAGCGCCGCTCGCACGCCGCTGCTGTCAGCGCTAGCAGTGATCCTGCTGGCACCGCTGCCGACGCAAGCACCAGCCATGTCGGGAGCGCCGCTGCCGCTGCTGCCTCTACGCGCCCAGCACGATCATCTTTGCAAAATACTATGGACACACCGGCTGCTGCGGCGCACACAGCCACTGCCCCACCTGTAGTGGTGGTGATGGTGGGCCTGCAAAGCGGCCTGGATGGGATTGCTCAGCAAACTGAAGCGGCGTTGTGGGAGCTGTTTCACGAGTTGGGGCACGCCCTGCACTTCTGCCTGTCAGCCGCTGCCCAGGCTGCTTCGCGGCATCAGCTCGATGCTTGCTATCACTCCCTGCCGGCACAGCTACCCCTGGAGCTATTGGAGCTCCCGTCATCTCTGTTTGAGCGCATGGCAGCGGACCCACGTGTCCTGGCTGCCGTCGTGCAGCCGTGCTTCAGCACCCACCCTGGATGTGAGGCGGGCATGCAGCCTAATGGCACAGTGGCAGCTGCAGCGGTTGCGGCCTCGACAGCTAACTGCCGAGGTGTCTCTAGGCAGGACGCAGCGGTTGAGGCGTTGGCGGAGGCGCTCGCTGGGCGGATTCGTGCTCTGTGGTACAACCCAATCAACATCCAATTGCAGGTCAGCATACTGCATGGGGACGGCGATGCTAGATGCCATTGCAATGGTGTGCAGCAGGCGGGGATTGGCATGCAGGCGATGCTTTGGGGCTACAGCATGCAGCACACACGGTGTTGGGCATGTTCTGCCAGCTAGTGCAAGGTGCATGGTGCAAGGTGCTAGTTTCTGGCCCGGCTCATGCCATGGCCGCCACATGGGGATGCAACACGCCTGCATCTAGGTCGGACTTACAAATGTACAATGTTTTGTGTCCTGTGAGCTGCAGTTCGTAATGCGGATTACTGTATGTGTTGGCAAAGGCACGGAACCGCCACGCATTGTGCTGTCCGGCTGCACAGGTATTGACAGCGCTGCTGGACCAGCTGCTGCTGCCTGCACCAGGCACTGCAGCCTCACCGCCGGATGCTGGTGCGCTGTGGCACCGCCTGCTGGGTACATTCTTACCCTCACTACTGGAGCAGTTCA
The DNA here is from genome assembly GCA_001662385.1 of Chlamydomonas asymmetrica. Taxonomy (NCBI): domain Eukaryota; kingdom Viridiplantae; phylum Chlorophyta; class Chlorophyceae; order Chlamydomonadales; family Chlamydomonadaceae; genus Chlamydomonas; species Chlamydomonas asymmetrica. The sequence continues at coordinate 75,108 of BDDA01000271.1, read as the reverse complement.
CAGTGCAGCAGGTAAAGGAGTGCACTACGTGAACCCTCTGCCCCCCTCCCCTCCCCCTTGTGTTTACTGCTGTGCTCATCTCGCCCACCACCCACCAACCTCCTCCCAGCCCACCAACCCCATACCTCGATAATCCCATACCAGTCAGCACATGCTACTATCCACACTTATTCCTGAGTTACCATGCATCCCCGACAATGCATCCTGCAATTCTTCCATGCAACACCTGTGTCAGCACCCACATGCTCATGAAGGAAAGGCAGCCTGCTTGTTGTGCGGCTGTTGCATGTTGAGTAAACCTCCTGCGTTAGTGCACTTTGCCTCTGTTGTGCATACACCCAGTTCTGGCCCTCATCTGGATGACCGTATTGCTGCCCCACATTGTCGCTCGTTATTTCAACCACAGATAAGGTTTCTGATCCGCGCCATGTCTGCCCGTGGTCAAGGCTACGCATATCTGGTGGCGTGGCAGCTGGCAGGGCACGTATGGGACACGCACCTAGAACGCGACCCCTGGAGGCCAGATGCGGGAAGGTGGCTGGCTCAACGCATGCTGCATACAGCTGCTGAGCTTCCGCCAGCTGATTGGCTCAAGGCTGTGCTGCAGCCTGCCTGCGAACCCGTGGCGGTGACCCCAGCAGGCGGGCGGGCTGAAGGCGCCAAATCCCCTCAGCGGCTTGCGACCGGCACGACGCCGCCTGCGGGGCTCGCAGGGCGTGCACGTGCTGCCTGGGATGGTGACAGCGGTCGTGCTAGTGGTGCAGAGGGTGCAGACGTGTCAGCTACGCATCTACAGCGCACGCCTAATGGAGGGCTCATTCCGCGCGTGCCGAATGCGTCACACCTTGCACGATGGACATGTGGGTGAAGCGGTTCATGATGCTCAATGCACAACCCTTATCACACGTTGTACATGCTTCCTCACATATACAGCACTCTGTCTGCTTCCTTTGCAAACCGCCTGCCTGGCTACACCGAGCGACTGGCTAATAGCGACCAACACACGAGAATCCTGACGAGAGCACGTTAGCGACAGCAGGTTGCCACGTATAGGTTCGGTTACTTGCCTATTCTACACAGCGCAGATGTGAAGCAGGCTCAGCTCACGGAACCTGGCTTGACGCCAGGCCACAACCGATGGCCTCACGGCACTGGCCATATCCAGAGCCCCAGTACCCAAAGGGCATGAACTGTGAAAAGCCATCGATGGAACCAAAATACCAGTGCAAGCTGGCAGCTTGTGATATTCAAGTAGGTGTATACTTGCGCTTTGCTTTCTTGGTGCTCACAAACCGTGTTCCTCGCGCAGCAGCAGTGATCCAGCATAGACCACATCGCTTGATTGTGCTCTGGGTTCCTGTTGCTGTTTCAACTGCAGGCGTGCCTAGCAGCCAACGACTACCAGCAACGCCGTTGCGTGCGGCAAATACAAGAGCTGGTTGAGTGCTGCAAGGTGCTGCCGGAGCCGAGCGTGCACTGCCAAGGGTTTGGGCTACCGCTGAAGCGCAAGAAAGAGGAAGAACCGCAGGATGAACAACCCCCACCAAGCGACGTTGCCCCAGTAGAGCAGAGTGTTTAGCAAGGTCAGCTGGCAGGCGGTACAGCTGCTGTTTTGATGTGGTTGGGACCTTGCGCGCCTTGTGCACTATCCCAGCAATCGGTGGGTGGCAGGGTGGGTTGCATGAGGAGACTAGCACAGCGTTTCCACATCGGACATGTGCCTTAGGTGTGACATGCTCATTGCAGCATTACAGCCAATCCAGCTTCATGATGGCAGTGCTGCTCGTGCAGCGCCTCCACACGGCTGATGTGCTGGTGCATGCTTTGCTGTGCGCTAAGCGAGAGCACAACGAAGGTTACAAGAGTGGGCATTGATCGTGCCACCAGTTCGCAGTTAGCCGATGTAAGCCAGCTGTGCCGAGGTATGCCCCTGATTGCAATTGTCATGTGCGCGCCACCGTTAACATCACAGTAAGCACACAGACCAACATTCATCAAATTCTATCTGCAAATGTTGGAATGTGCATGTGCAGTCGGTTCCAGCAGCACGGTAGTACATGTCTGAGCCCAGGGCATGGAAGCGTGCACCAGTGCAGGTGACGTGCAGCAGGCAGGCAGATGAGCAGGAAAGCGGATGAGCAGGAAGTCGAGGCACTGGCTACATAGTTGGCAGGCCAGCAAGCGAGGATAGTGTACAGCATGCTTCAAGACCTGGAGCATGGATTACCACTTGGCATGCTGCTTGTGCGAAGCAACATGCAAGCCCTGTGCGTACGCATAAAATCACGAGCATCGCTCAGAATAAATGGCAAAATCGTTGAACAGGAAGGTCATGGAAGCACATTGAAAAGCGCTTCAGGTACAGCGCACCTACGTAGCGCACGGAATTGCATGCAAAAGGCAGAATGGCAGGCAGGCTCAATCACGACCTGTAGCCCCTGAAAACCAGCTCACTGCGCGCTTGCTGCTCGCTATACTTGCGAAAGAGCCTTCACAGGGTCTCGTGCGTGCGTTGCCAAAGGAGCATGCCTGCGGCGCTATGGCCTTTGCGGCATCTTGGCAGCCAGGACCCTAGGCGTGCCGCGCTTGCCACTGCTTGGCGCCATCCAGCCTTGCTACTACAAGATCCAGCGCACGCGCTTGTCCTCCTTCATGGCGGTGTAAATCCTCACGACCTGCATTACGGCAATGCACACAACGTCACAAGGCATGCACGCGTGACAGGGCGTAGAGGGGTATGAGTTCAGGCTGTGGTCAGCGGCGAAAGAGTGGCGATCCATACATGAGCGTGACGGGCACTGCACCGAGTTGTCGCGATATCCCCACCAGACATACTGCTGAGCACATTCATGCCACACAATGCACTACACGCACTACCAGCCAGCATTTTGTTGCTGTAGCCATCTGTCGCATGTTGTTGGTATCGTGCGTGCGTGCGTGCGCCACACGATGCTGCCGCACCCAACCCCAGGGTGAGCAGCGCGCACCTGGTCGGGCTCTGTGAGGATCGTGTCAACTGTCACGCTGAGGTAGCGCCCACCTGAGCACAGCAACAAACATCGGCACGCACCAGGTGAGGCCTCACTGGTGACACAAACGGTCCACGGTACGTTCAACAGCCAGTTTGCTGTACAAGCGGCTGTGGCGGGGTGCAGCCCGGGCTGCAGGTTGTCGGTCTAGGCAGTGCTTTGCACCGCACAGGCTCAACATGCATGCCGAAACGTACAACAAAGCAAACTGTTGCCTCAACACGGCAACAAGCACGACACAACAATGAGTCGCACCGGCATTGCATGCACCCCGTGTCCTGCCGCTCCACATGCGTATGAGTGCACATGTTTACTGGCCATGGCGTCGTGTGTGTTGTGCACTGCTCACCTGAGGAAGCTCGTTGTGTGACACACTCCACATGTACTGACCCAACGACCGAGGCGATTTTGGCAACCATGGCGTTTTTGAACTCATCCCCTCCCGTCCCGATAGCTGTGAAGGTGCGGTTCAGTGGGTACGTGTTCACCTGCACATTCAAGCACCCTTTTCGTGTGTTGTCCTAGCCGCCTGCCTAGTGTGTCGTGTTTGGCAGCCACACAACCCCAAGCAACATGGAGCGATCACAACAGACGCCTCACCTTCTTATCAAGCTGCCTCCACTTGTCTTCACTATCACCCACTAACAACAAGTTGGTCCCTAAATTTGCTCGGTCGTTTGACTTGGATACCGCTGCAAATGTTACGGCATGGCAAGCAGCCCAGCAAGCGAAATTCGCAATGAGCCAGCACAAACGCACTCAGTGCAGCAACATGGACGTACATGATAGATAAAATGTCACTCACCTGTGAGGCCCGTGTGCAGAGCAGAACCAAGCGTCGCTTGCTGCTCATTCGGTTTTGGCGCATCTTCCGGCTGCTGCTCTGCAGACGCCCTGCACAGCAGCACACGCCCTGAGATCCTGCCAGTTGTCCTCCCCAGTTGTCTGCATACAAGTGCACTATGTCGTGAGGGTAGAAGTTCAAACCGCTTCAATGCAAGCGACGCCATTCCTGACAAGGCCAGTGACCACTGTTCGCTACCTACGTACGACACCTATTCAAGGTCAACAACAGCTGTAGGAAAAATGTTGCACTCCTCAAATATGGCCATGGATGCCCCTGTCCAGCCCTGAAGCAGCCTGAAGCAGCAAGCCGCATGCACTGCAAGCCAATTTGCCATGCAAATATGCAATGATCGCCCGTCTCCATGGACGCAAGGCTGCAGTATCCGGACACTTCAAACCTCTACAGTATCCTGGGTTTGTGCTTCTTGCTGTTGGTGCTGGACCAGTGGACGACGCAGCGCAAACTTTTGCAACTCTAATACACCCTGTCCCGAGTGTCAATTCGTCTGTTCGTGGCCTCACCTGCAGACTTGATTAGCAATCCCAGAGGTTGAATCGGAGCAGAACAAGCCCTGCTGGTCTGCTCTGTCGGACTCCACTTGGAAGGACAGGCTGTGATTCCAACTTGTCGAGAGGAGTGACAAAATGGCTGGGTGCTCACTTCCTTACCCGGACCGCTTCCTGATGGCAGCAAGGTTTTGGAACGAGAAGCCCAAAGGTTGGTGTGCGTGCTGCACTTTGTATAATGTGCTGCGCCCAGTGTTCCCGCTTTGAACAATGGCTGTCATCAAGTGCATGGCATAATTGTTGTGCAGGGACGAAGACTCTCGCTCTGGACCTTCAGCTGTTGCTGTACTCCCTGCATCAGCAAGCAACTGAGGGGCCCAACAATACCCCCAAGCCTTGGGGCTGGGGGGTAGAGAGCACTAAGTGGCAGGTGTGCTGGGCAGGGGGTTGCGTGTCCGTAGTGTTGTTCAACCACCTGCTCTTTTGCCAGCGATTTTGCTGTGCTAGGCGGGGCGATCCAATTGAAATTAGCGTTGCTGTGCGTTTTTGTCTGGGAGCCGGAGTGTTTGTGTTGACGTGTCCAAGCGTCGCTGCACGCATGCTCACGGTTGCGGCAATCCATCTGAGCAGGGCTGGAAGGAGCTGGGCAGTATGGCGAAGATGGAGGCCATGAGGCTGTTTGTAAAAACACTAGACGAGGAGCAGCCAGACTGGTGGTCGCTGTTGCAAGCCTACGATGCTAGCGTCCCCGCCAGTGCGACAACGCACGTGGCCGAGACCAACGGTGCGTTGATGGAAATACAGTTACTTGACGGACAGTGCCGCCTGGTTGTGCAGTTGTTTTCAGGGAGATCTACTGTGGTTGTGTGTACACCCACCGCCTGGATCAGGCTGGCCATCCAGGTACATGAGACCAACGTGATGGAATTAGTACGTGCGCAACATCAGGCTGCGTCGACTTGGTTGCTTGCCCTGTATGCTTGTACAGGCGCGGCTGCACCCAAGACACAGCCAGAGGGTCAGGCAGCTGAGCAAGTACCTCTGGTGGAGCGTGGGATCCCTGGCACCTGGCAGCAGGTGCGAAAGCTCAGCGGCGCGGTACTGCACTCGGCCAGTCCACACTCATGGGCACCCACCTCCCAGGCCATGTTTGTTGCTGTTGTTGATGCCGCACTTGCCCCCAAGATGCCCCTCTGTTGTTGCTGGAGGCGGGCATGTGCTACTCCTCGAGGACAGCTATTCAACATTTGCGCCTGTTGCATTCAGGTCGAGTTGGTGGAACACCGCCGACCCATTCCCCGCTATGAGCAGGGCGCAGCGGTGCTGGGCAACCACCTGCACATCGTTGGTGGCAACTACGGTGAGTACTCAGTGCAGCATCCGCACAACTTGCGGTCTCGGAGGCAATGAATCTCCGAAGCTGACATGATGCCGCACGCCATGCAGTCATGCCGCTGCATCCGCCTCTGCCTAAGGACATCTCAGTGAGTCCTACCATGCATCCCGGCGGCTATGCCCTGACCGTCGTTGAGCAGCAGTAGAATACGGTACACCTGTGCCTTGCCAAGGCGGTATCAGTCGCGCGCAATACGTGCGGCATGCATGGCCTTAGGCAGCTCAGCGATGAGACTTAATGGCCTCGGAGAAATGGTTGGTGAGGCGTTAGCTCATGAATTGCTCACACGCAATTTGGGTGGGAGCAGCTTAGCAATCACACGCAGATTTCACGTCTCAACACCGATCACCCACTCTCACATGGCATAGCTTAGGGTACATGGTGCAGGCATCGTTGGGCACCGCTAAGCCCTGTAACGTGCTATCTGTGGGGCATGAGCCATGCGGCTAACATGCTTCCATGGTGAGTAGCCTGAGGCTCCGCGTGCAAACGACACATGCCGCCGGGTGCACCCACCCCACGCTGACGAGATGATGGTGGCACGTGCGCATGCTTGTGCTTGTGGTTGTGCTGGGTGGCGGCAGGTGGTCGCTACCTAGCCGACGTGTGGTCGCTGGACCTCAGCAAGGGGCAATGGAGCCAGGTGCAGCTGCACGCCAACAGCAGCGGAGCAGCCGGGGCCACCAACGGCAAGGCTGATAAGGAGCCCGCAGCCGCCGCGCACCACGCGTCCGCCGGGCACACCGTCACTGCGTGGCTCGACAAGCTGCTGGTGCTGGGCGGACACGTCAAGGTGGGCGGCAGGCTGCTCAGCAGGATGATGGGCCCATCAGCACTGCGCTGTTGGCTGGCCTCAAGAGTCGTTTACGCACGCAATGCCTGACAGTGAGGTTGCGTGGCGAATGGTGCGACAGCCCACTGCGTGCCAGCAGCAAGGGGGAGTCCCGCCTGATCCTGATGCTGGTGTTGCCGGCTGCCGCTGCTCGTTCATGCCTGCAGGCCAAGAGCGCAGGCAGCGCCGCTATGGCGGTGCGGGTGATCGACCCCACTGCACGCACCAGTGCAGCGGTTCCCACGCAGGGCGCAGCACCGAGCGGCAGGGGGGGCCACACGGTGAGGCCATCACATGCGTCCGCCAGTGCCTGCCACTCTGGCACTCGCGCACTTCCACCTCGCAGTTTGAGCCTGGAACCGTGCATAATCAACTCATCAGTCCACACAATTATGCTCGTAAAACATACTCCATTCTGGACATGCCAGGATTCACACCTGTGCGCTGGCCTGGCAATGGCGTGCAACCGAGCGCTCTCACGTACATTTCATGGAGCTGCACGCCCTCGCGCTTGTCCTGCACTGGTGATGGTCGCAGGCCACGCTGCTAGGCGGCAAGCTGTGGGTGTTTGGCGGCGAGGACTCCAGCCGCCGCGCGCTGGCGGACCTCTACACGCTGGACCTCTCCGCCTCCCCCCTCACCTGGGCGCAGCCGCCCACCAAGGGCGCCCGCACGCCCAGCCCGCGCGCCGCCGCAGTGGCGGTGGGCCTTGCGGACCGATACCTGGTGCTGTTTGGAGGTGCGCGCCTCACACACGTCGTGCGCTGCTGCATACGGTATGCTCCTGGGTGCATCCGCGCTGCCGGCGATGCATCTGCACATGTTTCTGGCTGGACACAGAGGTGCGTGCTGTACAAGGCTTACATGTGGGAATGGGTGGGTGCATCGATGAGCTGGGGGCCATTTGGCGGAGGCCTGCAGGCGGTGTGATGTCCGATCATACCGTACTATCATGGTGATGGCGCCGCAGCTACCCCGCACCTGCCTACGCCTGCCTGTCATTGTGCTGTTGCGGAGGTGGCTCAGGCGGCTCGGTGGCGAGCTGCTTCTCGGACGTGTGGGTGCTGGACACGCTCACGCTGGAGTGGCGCCAGGCGGGGTCGGAGGGAGCGCAGGTCTCACCGCGCGCAGGCCACGCGGCTGCAGGTGCGGCCACAGCCACGACGCAAGACGGCAGCAGCAGCAGCACTCGCCTGTTATGCGTGCCGATTATGGCGGCTGCCAGCCGCATGGTGGCATCGCTTGTGCACGTTGACGATGCCCCATGGACTGCAGTGGACGGTACAGCACTGTAGCTGCGCCATGATGGCTTGACACGTGTGATGTGGCTGAAGGACAAGCAAGCTTAAAACCGTCAGGCGCATCACGCATGCAAGCGGCGGGCTGGCACACAGTGACGCCCCTCGTGTGGTTGTCCCTCCGCTCGTGTTGCGCTATGCTGCGCACAGTGCTGGGCAGCACCATGTACGTGGTGGGCGGTGGCAACAACGTCAAGGGCTGCACCGACCTGCTGTCCGCGGACCTGTCAGCGCTGCCCGCCGGGCTGGTGCGCTGGAGCGTGGTGGCGTCCGTGCAGCCGCGCGACCCGCTCAGCAGCGAGGGCATCAGCCTGGTGGCGCTGCCGGGGAGCGGGGTGAGTGCGCTGCCCTGCCCTGCCGCGCCCGGGCGCGCATACCAGCAGGAGCCTTTAACAAAATAATATGGCAGGCTGCAGCAGCCGGTAGCTCCGTCTCCTACCTTTGGGGCTTGTATGACAGACGGGATGTGCCATGAGATACATGCACTGGCGTCCCAGTGCTGCCTATGCTTGGCTGTGGCCACGACTTCTTAGTGCGTATTGTATCACTCATGTGTGTGCCTGTGTGGGTTGGCGATGACTTGCGTGTGGCAATGACAAGCTTGTGGGCGTGGCTGGGTCACGGTGTTCTGATCCATACACAACTCAACGCGCAGGCGCTCGTCGCGTTTGGCGGCTACAACGGCAAGTACCAGAACGTGGTCAGCGTGTTCCGCAGCGAAGGCTTCGCGCCCTCAGTGGCCAGCCGGGTCGCTGACCTGGAGGCAGCGCACTCGGGCGGCGGTGAGGCGGCGGACGCGGCCGGCGTTGGCAAGGCGTCGTCCGTGAGGGTGGATGCGGTGACGGAGCTCAAGGCGACATTATCGGACCTACGGGTGGGTCCGGGAGGTGGTGGTCCTCACCCCTCACTCAGGATGGGGAGGGGTTGGCAAGGGTGCGATTGGGCGGGTCGGTAACCGGTTCTGTGAACGTTGAGCTTGAAAGGGCTAGACTTATCACATCTTGCCAAATGCGCTCTGTGCGTATCTGCATACGTCACATTGTGTGGGTGTGCATGTCGAACGAGTCTGCAGCGCAAGCATATGGCGGGCCGGTGCGGGGGCAGGTTGCTGCGCCCACCTTGCATACAACGCTGGTGTTGTGGCTCAGCTGGGCCTCCGTGACTCTTCTTTCACGCCTGTCCATTGCGCTCCAACACGGCTGTGTGCTTTGCAGGCTCAGTTGGAATCAGCGCGCAAGGACGCTGAGGCCGCCATCAAGGACAGCGCAGACACCAAGGACAGCGCGGCGCATGAGCTGGCCCTGCTGCGTAAGCAGGTGGCGCAGGCGCAGGCGCAGGCGGCGGAGGCAGTCAAGGTGGGGCCAAGGCGCATCAAGGAGGGACAAGCTTGCTGCCGAAAACTGCTGGGTGTTATTACCTGCGCAGCAGCCTGGGGCTCACACCAAGTATGACATAGCGCTTGGGGACCCAGAGCAGCATCAAGAGCAGTATGTACAGGACACAATAAAATTTGGCTCTGGCACTTGGCGGTTGGCATAATGGCACAGCATTGGCAGGCAGCATTGCTTGCACGCGTATCGCATACCCGTGATGTTATGTGTGGACAGACTGAAGGGCATGTTGTATCACGCGATCAGGCTTGGGGCGGGCACGTGCTGCACGCACGTCACCCAAACCTGCACGCAACCTTCACACCATCCATGAATGCTTTGCGTCCATCACATCCAATGCATCGCGCCCCTCGTGCGCGCACCGGTACTGCTGTGGTGCAGGCTGCGGAGGACGCGCGCGGCGCGCTGAGCGCTGAGCAGGCGCTGACGCTCAAGCTGGAGGCTCAGCTGGCTGAGGCGCGCGCTAAGCTGGGCGACATGGCGGAGCTGGAGCGCGAGCTGGCCAAGTACCGCAGAGAGGTGAGGGGCTGAGAGGCGGGCGCCTGACCTGCTGGTGGTTGGTTTGACTTCACATCACTTGGCCGATCAGGCCATTCATGGATGGTTTTAGCGCCTGACCTGCCGGTGCTGAGCTGCTGTGCCGTACCACAGTGCCTGGAGGTTCCCACAGCATGTGTGTGCCATGAAGAACAGCACTTATTGGATGCTACGATGGCACAACAGCCTACAATGATCGTGCAATTGCTTACCGTGGCAATAACCTCGTGACAGCACGGCGTGATCACCATAAGGGCTGCCAGCGCGTGTAATCCGTTGGCATGCTTGGTGCCTGGATGCAGGACGTGCTGCGACTGTGCCATCATGGGTGTGTGCCAATCGACACCACATGGGGGCGTGCATGCCAACCCATGTCCTGAGCTGTGGTGCCTGGGCGCAGCATGGTTCACACGCCTGCAGTCCTTATGACTCATCTGTGTGCTCTGGCGTGTGCATTTATGCATGTGTGCTCTGGCGTGTGCATTTATGCGTGTGGGTCAGGCGAAGGAGGCAGAGGCAAAGAAGGGTGGGCTGTGGAGCTACTTCGGTGGAGGTTCAGCCGCTGAGTAATGGCCGCACGCCTGAGTTGTGCGTCGGATCTTATGCGAAGGAAGACATGCTATTGCGAAGGCCACCTTGCCCCCTGTAGCCAAGTGTGAGCACAGTGTGTTGTGCTTTCGGCACTCCTGCTGCAAGTGACGCACATCGCAACAGTGAGCGCTGTGGGGCAGGGGGCGGATGGGGCTGTGCGCAAACCTCCAAGTGCGTGCTGCCCGGGTGGGCGGATGAAGGCGGGAGGCGCTTGCCGTGATGCAGTCTAGGACGAACCTCCATGCCCTCTCTGTGGTTTGGACTGCAACAGCGTCCTGTGCCCTGGTGAGCAAGGCCAGAGAGCAACACATACCCCTTCATGGTTTCATTGGCCTTGTCTTCAGGGTGTCCCCAGGCCTCTGCCTGGCACACTGAGCGTAAGCACAACCAGCAAGTGATTGTGCTGTTGCCGACGGGTTGTGTCAACGCGGAGCCGTTCGTGTTGGCCCGACCAGATCCCTCTGCTGACGTGTGCTTGCATGCCATGCTGCCCCAGCCCCGTAACCAGAATTGGTAGCTCGGTCTGCATGTGACCTGGGAAACGGTTTCCATCTTCCAGCACGATTCCAGGGCCCACAATAGTACTTGATTGGCAGCAATAGTCCTTGCTCGGCCAGCATTCATGTTTTGCACAGCGTGTGTATCGCCAGGCGCAGCAAGCTCCCTGCTGTCAGCGTGGGAACATTGTTAGCACCAAGATTCCACCACCTTGCTTGGGTACTGTGCTTTCAGCACAAGGCGAGCACTACCCGCTTGGTAAACGCATGGCCAGCATGGTGCGCCAGGACAGGGTGTTTTGAGGAAATCAACAGGGAGAGAGCACCCGTGAATGTTGTGTGTGTGTGTTGTTGTGTTAGTGTGTTAACATGGTGTGGACAGTGCGATTGATGCGTTGCCGTGGCATGCACCAAGCGTCGCTCCTGGCTCCCTGCGGCACAGCATGAGGGTGGTGCAATGCGCGACGCATCAGGATGATGCAGTGCCGCTGTGGTCTCTGGCTGATGGTGATTTCAACATGTGCCGGCAAATGGACTGCATGCATATTCCCGTTGCAGTGGAGCGTCTTGCCGAGCTCGTAATCCACAGCCAGAAGCAGTCACTGGTGATCACGTGTGTTTAGAGTTATTTAGTTCTCGTGGGGCCATGCAGTGTGCTTTCCGTGGGGCCGTGCAGTGTGCGTATGTTATGCGTGATCACGTGTGTGAAGTAAGGTGAGCACCGCAAGAGGAGTGGCGTACGCAGCAATGCTCACGCTGGTGGAAGTCAGCCTGTATGCCCTATTGCCCTGCATGCACTCATGGCCGGACCCTTTCTTAAAGCTGCGCAAATACGTACCATCCACCATCGCTGAATGCTCATGCCATGGGCGGTCCGCACGCGGGGGCCAATGTATTCAGCAGTACTCCATCCGCCCTGGATGTAGGTGGTAGCCTGCTGGTGTGGCGCTAGTTGACTATTAGGCAGGACCAGGCACAGCCTTTGAAACATGCAAGCGAAGGCACGGCCTGCGGGCACTCACGTCGTGGTCTGCTGCTTCATGATTCCTGCTGGGTGCTGGTGGCCCGTCTCTGCTGACCAGGGGTGAGCTAGGTAACGGGTGCAGGGTGGTGTTGTGGGAGAAGAACAGGCTTTTACAGTGACGCTGGTATGCGCAGCGCTGGGACGAGACAATTCGATCGTAGGCGGTCTAAGAGGATGGAACTGTGAAGGATTGAGGACAGGGGTCCCTAAACACCCGAATGATGAAAACCTGAGACCGGGTGTGAAGTTCTTATGGTTCAGTGTTCAGTTCTTGGTCAATGCTTTAGAATACCTGGTCGAGTAGGCTTTGCAACTATTTCAGCGTATCAATTTCACCACTGTTGGCTCGCTCTTTGCCACAGTGGGCACCCGGCACACACAACGAAGCGAAGCGATTCGTGTAGTACAAAGTTCCCCGCAACAACCTAACAAATTGGCAAGCCCTGCACCCTGCGAAATGGAGGGACCAAAGTAATAGTGGTCACCTGCATCCAGTTCAGGCAGCGTTGCGAGCAGACCCCAGCAACTGCAGCAGCAGCATGCAACGCGCGGACAACAAGGGAACAGGTGTGTGGCAGTGTGTGAGAGCTCTTAATCCACAGCCCGAAGCCGTCACTGGTGATCGCGTGTGTGAAGGAAGGTGAGCACCGCAAGAGGAGTTGCGTGCGCAGCTGTCCACGCTGGCGGAAGTCAGCCTGTATGCCCTGCATGCACACATGGCTGGACCCTTTTTGAAGCTGCACTGATACGTGCGATCCACCATCGTTGAATGCTCATGCCATGGGCGGTCCGCGCTCGGGGTGGATGTGTTCAGCAGTACTCCATCCGCCCTGGATGTAGGTGTCAGCCTGCTGGTGTGGCGCTACCTGCTCAGTGCGTGGACTCCGCATGTTGTTGCTGGACCAGTGAAATCTTGATTTTCTGCTCCCATGCTCTGGCTATGCAAGTTGATGTGCTCGCTCCATGCGTGCTGAGGGGCCTCGTGCAGCAAGCGCAATGACAACTCAGTAGCACCTTTCCTCGGCTTTGCCGAGGAGCAAACACACACCAACAAGTCCATGTAACACGGAACGCTCAGTCTTACAGCATGCACAGCAGGGCAGGATGCCAGCTGCGTGCATCTCAGCATCTGCTAGGTTCTGGAGAGTCATCTAGAGACCGCGCCGCCGGCCAAATGCACAGGCCCAGACAATCTCGGCAATCAGCCCATGCGCCGCCGTGCGTGCCCCAGCGCCATCATGCAACATGAGCAGCGTGTCGACGCGCTACGCACGCATATGCTGGCATGCATTGCCGCCCTCAACTCTCTGGCTCGCGGGAATCTCGCAGCTAAGAGGGGGGGAGTGTAACATGGAACGCTCAGCCTTACAGCATGCGCAGCACGGCAGGATGCTGGCTGCATGCATCTCAGCATCTGCTAGCTTATGGAGAGTCATCTAGGTTATCAGGAGGCTAGAGACGCGGAGTGTGGTCGGGGAGTCTGCTCCTTGTCTATGTAACAATCTTTCTGGCTCGTACTGTGTCTCTGTTTCTGCTCGTGGGCTCATCAGCCGACACATGGCTTGTGAGGTGAACTGTGTGGGAGCGCCCATCAGGTCAGCTTGGTAGCAAAGGCACATCCAGTCTCGTCTCAATGCACCAGCCCCCGTGCTCAGCGTGTTCCTAGTCGCTGCTCCAGCAGCTGCTACTCCTGGGATGCGCATGGAACATCGGCAGTGCATGGGCGTGGACCTCTTCACGCACCTGCCTGGCACCAAGTCGGTGCACGAAGCTACGGCGCGTGCTGCTTGGCGCAGCTGCTTCATCAAATCATCAGGCCTTGTGTCACTCCAGGGACGGCTCACGGCTGGCAGCGCCACCACTGCTTTGCCGTGCTTTGCGTGAATGTTTCGTGCTTTTCACCCCGCACACTTACAGGCAATCGTCCCTGACCAGGATGGCAAAATCACCGGTTGGGGAAACTTGCACGGGGTAGCTTGAGCGACCTAGAGCAGCGACGGCTAGCTGTAGAGGACAGCCCAACCCTGACTTGAGCAGATCAAGTGGACACTTGAGACGTTGTTGTTCATGGCTTCTGGCTTCTTCTGTCCGGTTTGCATGGGAGAAGTGTGGGGTTGCATGCGGGTGGTTGCAGTGGGCGCAAAGCATTGCCAGTCCACTCCATTTTCCTGGGGCCGTCCTCAATGTGCCAGTGCCCTTGCCTGCCCAGGACATCTGCACATCAGCTGGGCCTTCCAGTGCATTCAGCCCCCCCAAGTACCGCAATGCCCTGCGCAGACACACAAAGTACAGACCATGCACACAGATTGAGCTGGCTACTCCCCGGCACACCACGCTCGGCGGCGCGAGAGGCACCTTCACCAGCTGCATTTTAAGGCTGGCAATCGTGAGTTGATGTAATTGGTCAATGCAATAGCACTCTGGAGATTTGCATCTTGCTGCATTAAAGCCTTTGACAAATGGCTTTTCCAGCCTGATGGGCCCATCACGTGCGCCTGCGAACGTCATCATGCAAGCAGTCCACACCCGGTGAGCTTCTTGAAGACGGCAGCTGCACTCAGGAGGTCAACAACGCACCGTCTGTACTTGGAGTGACCTTGCTGCAAAGTACAGGGCAAGCCTTGCACCATGGACGGTGATGGCGTCAGCCTGTATGTCTTAATGAGTGCCGTGACAGTCCTTCATGTGCCCGCGTGACAAAGGCGCCAACGCAAAGCGTTTAGTTATGCGATATAGACAGTTTCGCTCATTGCCGCATCCTGCATCAACACTGCAGTGGCGAAAAGCTTGCAGCCGCTAACGGTCGCGGGCTATTTGAGCAACGGTGTACCACATGCTGCACGGTGCCTGCTAATGATGAAAGAGTCTTGTCTCTTTCACACGGAACACCAAATATTGCACTTCAGGAGCTGCACTCAGACACCGCCGCGGCTTTGTTCACTTGTTGTCCGCGTGAAAATGCACGCGCAATTGAATTGCTGCTGCAGTTGCCGGGGTCTGCTCGCAACGCTGCCTGAACTGGATGCAGGTGACCACTATTGCTTTGGTCCCTCCATTTCGCAGGGTGCAGGGCTTGCCAATTTGTTAGGTTGTTGCGGGGAACTTTGTACTACACGAATCGCTTCGCTTCGTTGTGTATGCCGGGTGCCCAATATGGCAAAGAGCGAGCCAATAGTGGTGGAATTGATACGCTGAAATAGTTGCAAAGCCTACTCGACCAGGTATTCTAAAGCATTGACCAAGAACTGAACACTGAACCATAAGAACTTCACACCCGGTCTCAGGTTTTCATCATTCGGGTGTTTAGGGACCCCTGTCCTCAATCCTTCACAGTTCCATCCTCATAGACCGCCTACGATCGAATTGTCTCGTCCCAGCGCTGCGCATACCAGCGTCACTGTAAAAGCCTGTTCTTCTCCCACAACACCACCCTGCACTCGTTACCTAGCTCGCCCCTGGACAGCAGAGACGGGCCACCAGCACCCAGCAGGAATCATGAAGCAGCAGACCACGACGTGAGTGCCCGCAGGCCGTGTCTTCGCTTGCACTGTCAAAGGCTGTGCCTGGTCCTGCCTAATAGTCACCTCGAGGACTATTATGAAGTTGGTGCGTCCCTGCTTCCGCTGCTGTGTTGCTGGCCCCACAGCCTGGAGTGCCCCCGCTCCATGGTGGGGCGAGTCATAGGCAAGAACGGCGAGACGGTGAAGGCGCTGCAGACCTACACTGGCGCCACGATTCAGGTCTGACCCGACCATCTGAAAAAGGCAGCTGGTGCGCAGTCAGCCAAAATCGCGCCCTCGATGAAACGGCTTGGCCAAGCTTATGCGCAGGCTATGAGCACTGTGGCTTACGCATATTACGAACGTTATATACAACTCTGTTTGTCTGTGCCCTTCCTACTTAACTCCTCTCTAGATCGACCAGACCACAGACCCCACTCGCGTCAGCATCTCCGGCGCACCCTATTCGCTCAGCCTCGCGGTCAGCATGGTGACGGATATTGTCCGAGGTGGGCCTTGCGCGCGTATGTATCCAGAGGTTTTGGCATCTCCGGTCGGTGTGCGGAGGTGGCCACCACCTGGCTAGGCACAATCTGTCATCTGGGAAGTACCTCACTGAGTCCAGCAAGGCGCCTGCTGGCCAAATGGGAGTTCAGCGGCCCAGCACCTGCTTACTGGAGCATGGAGTGCTGGCAGCTAAGCCGCTGGTGTTTGCTATATTGCCTCTGGGTGTGAGCAGGAAGTTTCAAGGGCTTTGCACTACTCAGGCAAGCCACGCGGCCCCCGAACGGTCGTGGCGGCTACCCTGCGTTCACGGAGCCACGCCCGGTGTATGCGCCTGGATGTGAGTTTTGTGTACCCGTTTATCTATCAGTCCAAAGCTTGCTTCCAGCCTGCATTTTGTGTATTGCTGTATCGGCCAGTGTTGCATGCCGTTCCGCCAATTGCTGACTTGACGCTTATTGTGTCTGTGCACGTGGCCATGCACGGGCGTCAACCATACACGGTGGCCACCTGGCGCAGACGGCCTAATCCCAGCTTCCCAGGTGTGTACCGATCACCGCTGGTGGACTGTAGTACAGCACTGGGTGTCACGTGCGAGACCGGAGAGTTGCTGGGGCTGTTGCGCCGTCAGTGTGTCAATCGCGTGTGCTGGTGGCTAAGCAGCTGCAAGCTGCTGCAACACCTCCTCAGAGCACAGGCAGAGCTCAGGCTGGAAAGCTCTGCTGGGAGCTGCGACACATTGCCAATACACTGACTGTCTTGCTTCATACTGCCGTGCGCGTGCAGCTCTATGACGACCGCAATGGGGCTGGCTTCAACCCCTATGCTATGGGTGGCCCAGGCGGCGTTCCCAGGGCGATGGGAGACACGCTGCAGCAGATGTATCCCATTATGGCGCAGGGGATGCCACAGAACGGTGTCCTGGTGAGTGAAGGCAACCATGGGGGTAGGGGAAAGGTGGTGGCTGTTGTAATTGTTGCCCAGCTACAGAGCACCTGATATGTTGGCTTGCTGTGTGTTGCTGCTGCTTGTGGTGGCAGACGCTGCAGCAGGACGGCACGCTGCATGCGCCCCCTGGCGCCGCCTCGCTGGTGACAGCGCAGCTGCAGCAGCTGCAGCTTGGCAACAACGGTGAGTGTGGTGGTTCAGAGGTGGAGGATGTTCGTCCTTGGATGGGGTGACAACTCATGGGTTCCAAGCAGGCCTGCCTGTCTCTGAATCCTATTCAACCTAATGTATCATGTGCTAGACTGCATCATGTATGCGATGTTCCATCAATGACATGCTGGCTTCGTGCATGCATGGTTCGTGGCAAAACCGCTTGCATGTGACGCAACCTGGTGCACAGTCAGTACGTGTGGTCGAATACTCGACTCGGTGCCTTCCAAGCTTTCATACCCGTAAGCAAGCACGGCGGCTGGCAAGCACAGTGTGGTGTCGAAGCCATCCTGACACACGGTGTGGTTGATGCGTGGTCTTCAACGGTGTGATCCTCAACGGTGCACAACGCAGGCGGTGGTGTGCCGCACCAGGGCAACGGCGTGCTGCACCAGGACCAGGGCTTTGTGCTGCAGGTCGGCGGCGCGCCCGGCGGCGACGAATACTCTGTGGGCAGCGGCCACAGGCTCATCCACGCAGCCGGCGGTCGTGGTAACCCGGGCGGGGGCATGGGGCCGCGGCCAAAGACCATCTTCGGTTAAGCTGCTGCAGCTGGACGGCGCCAAGCAGTAGCAGCATCACACAACTGCATAGTACAAGCTGTTGCATGCAAGCTGCCTAGCAGCGGCAGGCGTGGCTTCATGGCTTGGCCTTTATGGGTAAGCCCCTGCACTGCACACCTGTGCGGGTTGCACTGTGCCAGGCTGGCATGTACTGCAGTTGCGGCCATGCAGATTGTGCATGGGACACTGCCCATGGTATGCCGGAAGGCACTGTAGTCAGCTGTGAACTGCACGCTGTGCAGTGACACCTGCCCTGCAGAAACGATTGAGAGTTGAACCTGTACGCCCTGCCGTGGATTGAATTTCCGCTTATACCCCTGCACTGCACTGGCTGGTCGCTGACGCACTGGTTTGATTCGCTAAAGCTGCCAATAACACACAGTGGGTGTGTTTTGCACTCGTGCTCAACACACGTTGCGCCCGGCAGCAGCCATTCATTACCCTTGCTATGCCACCCATCGCCGCTCACCGCCGCTTGGCCAGTTAGTTCACAGAATGGAAATTTGCTGCAGACAGGCCCTCGACAGTGATTTGGGTGGGTGGGTGGTGAAGCGTAGTACGATTGAAATGTGCACTGCCGCCCCCTCGCCCACTGTTTTTCCTGGCATTTGCGGTGTCGTGGCTATTGCAGTATCCTAAACGACAACCACTCTGGTCGTGAGAATTGCGCCTAACGCCGCCTACACTGCGCATGTTTGTTGCTGGCCACGACCAAAGGGCCCCCAAGAACCCCCGTCCAAGCATGTCATGCAGGACTGTTTGTGAGACCAAATTCAGCTCTTTCGCCCTGTGCACACCCGTTAGCACTGGCCACGTGCATTGAGCCGTGTGTTGCTCCTTCCTGTACACAAACCCTCCATCGAAATTCCTGCACGACGCCTCTTGCCTGACATGGGACTTGCGCCGCATGCATACCGAACCCCAATTGGTAGGGCCCCCCTGTTCTTGGTAGTCGTTTACTGGTTGATGGAAACAAACCTACTAACTTCTGGTAGCAGGTCTTATCAGTACACATGCACACGCGCACATACACGGATGCTTCTGGCCACACATCGATTGTGATGGCTGTTTTTACGTTTCTGATGCTGCTGGGTGGAGCGTCTCGATGTTCATGGATCGAACTTCAGCCCCGAGGTGACCGCTTGGTATGGATTTG